>QYAK01000028.1:366478-446668 GCA_003988795.1 Proliferodiscus dingleyae
TGTGTGTGCTTGAAATCCCTATGTAAAAACAAAATAAATATCGCGTAAGGTCACGCGTATGTCACGTGGAAAGCACCTGATATCCCCCATATAACCACCATACTATAAGCAAAGGTGCGCCTGCACTTAGATTACATTGTTCACCCTAATCACAGCTCATTTGATTTACGCTCTCCACGCCTTTTTCATCCTCTCTTCTTTTTTCATACTGTCCCTGTTCTTGAAATAATGAAGTTTCAAACCTGTGAGGCTGCATCATGAAATGTGGCTATGCTAACGCAGATAGAAGCTCAGCCTCCCTGTAGGCGCCCGATCTGAGAGCTGTCACCTGAGCTGAGCTCTCCAGCCTCGTACTTGAAAACATAGACTTCTTGATACGATATTTACACCTAAGTCCTCAAGACGCGTGTTATCATCATACTGCGTTACATCTCGAGGGTTTGCCAACGGGCCCACAAGACAATCAAGTTGTTCCACGAGCCGGAAAGACTTGTCCCCCAATAGATATACAGTCCCTAATCACCAAGATTGCATCCAAGTCATCCGATACTAGATTCAGGCATGCAACAGCGGCAATAAGATCAAAGCATAATATGCTCATCAATTCGTCTTTAATCTGTCAGCATCTATTACAATCTAGAACTCTCTTTCAGCCTTGCTAGCGCTGGCAAACACTCGCTCGGGATTCCGCTACTTGGATTCATCAAATATATTATGAGCGAACAAGTGCAGCTGCTCACCCAAACGATCCAGCAACATGCAACAACTACCCCTCGATCCCTACTCAGAGCCCGAACTTACTCAATCCCTTCGGCCCGAACGCTATCAATATCAGCCCCTCGAAACCCCCGAGTCTGTCAGATTCATCACGTTACACCCCGGCAAGTCGGACGATGCTGTTAGGGTTACTCTACACCATGGAACCTTGTCCGACATGCCTGATGTTGCTGCGGTATCATACGAATGGGGCCAGACTGTCCGTCAACATGAGGTCTTTTGCGATGGCCAGATCTTGAAAGTCACGAAAAATCTTGTCGAACTTCTTCAGGATCTCAGGTCAAGAGGTGAAAGTCGATTGTTGTGGATCGATGCTCTCTGTATCGATCAGGATGATTTGGACGAGCGATCTCATCAAGTTTCATTAATGGCGGACATCTATCATAATGCAGCCATCGTATTGATTTACATCGGTCAAGAGCCGCCTCGTGCTCAGGAAGCGTGTGAAGCTATAAATCGGATTGCTGAGTACTACAATACTTTGGAGCCGGCCGCTCGTAAAGAGATAGATGATCTCCGATACAAGGACCTTTCAATAATAGCAGGTGAAGCACTAGTTTTACTCAAACAAGATCTGTGTTGGGCAGGTGTGATCGACCTACTATCTGCGAGAACTTATTTTCGGCGCTTGTGGGTGATTCAGGAAATTGTATTATCTTCGAATGCCATCGTCATAATTGGACAATTCCAAGTGGATTGGGTATCATTCCACAAAGCAGCAAAGATTATTTGGGCTTTTCAGATTCTATTTGACACTGCCCAGGATCGGAGTTTGTTACTTAAAATCTTGCTCGTTGGTAACCAGGGCCCGACTCCGAGCTTGACTAAACTATTGTTAAGCTTCGGCGATATGGAATGTACTGATCCACGAGATCACATATTCGGTCTTTTGGCAATGCTACAACAGGGTCCATTGAAAGATAGTATACAAGTTGATTATACATCCACGACTGGGCAAGTTTACCAACAAGTCGCGTCATGCGTCATCACCCACGAGCAGACACTGGACTTTTTTTTCAACATCAACTTCGAACCAAGTATCAGAACTAGCATAGATGCCACTTCATGGGCTTTGGACGTCCAGTCACCCCAGTGGTATGTCACTGGCGTAAACTGGATCCTTGAAAACATCACAAGTGAGCGTCGGCTTTCTGTTAAGGGCGACATGCTGTCCGCGCATGGCCTTTTCCTAGACACCATTAAAGAAGTAACGAGTAATTTTTCAGGCACTAACTTTGAGAGCATCATTGTATCACATTTGGAGAGCCAAATTGAAGCAATAGTAGACGCTGGAGTTCAAGACATAGATTTAGTGGCGCGGCAGACGTTATCGCTCCTTACGCCGCATGGTAGCGATGCCGCCCGCGAGTCATTATTCTTTGCTTTAATATCACGTTGGATTGTATCGCAGTCTGAGTCTATACGGATGACAAGTGAACAAAACTATAGTTCCAAAGATTGGACATGGGCTTCTGAAAGGGCGAGTTCAAGTATTAGTGTTAAGAGTCGCACATCCCCCACCACCCGGCGACTCATGATGGACTGGGCTTTAGAGCACAGCAAAAGATTCGATAAATATGATACGAAGGTTTTCCTCGAGCCACGTTTTTTTGACAGAATTAACGGCTATGGTCGAAATATTTTCAGGAGCAAGAAAGGACTCGTAGGCGTAGGACCTCTTGGAAAAAGTGCACTAGGTTCAAACCCAGCAGTCCAGGTCGGAGATCGCGTCGCTTTTCTGGCAACTGTCGACAGAACTCTTATCCTTCGACCACTCGGCGATGGATATCATGCCTTCATAGGATGCGCAGACATCGAGAATCTTAATGATCATTCGCTTCTGAAGGAGGAAGTACAGCCGGAATTGGTGCCGATCTATATACGGTGAGGGATGAGGCATTAATCTCAAGGAGCTTTGGGTCTACATATATGTTGTAATGAGTACGGCTAAATTTCAACTATAAATGCACATTGGTTCATGAAATAGTCTTTCAGTACATTACTGTTTGATGGTAAGAGGTTCTCAAGCTCGTGACATGGAAACCTTTTCCATCCCTAGGCCCTCCCGCCACTTCTTGACCCTGTATATGATCTTCAATCTATTAGCCTATCGTCCAACTTGCTGGTTTCCGTTCTCGTGTTCTTTCGCACATGTCCAACGACAATGGGAGGAACGCGTGAAGACTTATTGTCTCAGAAAGGCCATTGCTCTATCATTTATTTGTGGTCGATCTCAAGCCTCCGATGGAAATGCTATTGTTGGGTAGGTAGAAATATGCCGTTGCTTTGTGGCAGTATCTCACGTAGGTTTTGGTTGTGTATAAGCCAATGTTGGTCTCTTCGATTGATCAAGCGTATTTGTTGGCCCAGTAGATAGCACCTCCAACACCGAATACGGATAAGAAAACTACTACCTGTTAGTTCACACAATCCAAAAGACAATAATAACTTTAAAAGACAGAAAAGGTTCAGTCCAGATATTTAGAGAAGCACGTACCGACAATAAATGCCTCTACTATCTCATGTGTCGGCAGCGCTCGCCGTAATACAACACTGGCCTCGCTTACCCCCTGGATAATACTTGGGTCGATTGCAGGCATGATGAACGTCTAGACAATATGCAATAACCTCTTGGCAGAGTAAAGTCAAAGAACACAGAGCCGGCTCTGAAGTCTGCGAATCTGCCGTTGCTTTAAATCCAAAGAGAATCGAGGTACAAGGAATACAAGGGCAGAAGCATGATAGAAAGTCAATATCAAAAGTATTTATTTTTTGCTGTCTCGCTGGTTCGCAGACTCGCTTAGCACCAGCTGATTTTCGGTCAGGACCTTGCAGCATAAGTGTTTGAAGGTTGAAACAAGTGGGGGTTGTCTCGGCCTCGCGAGTATTTTCCTGGCTCAGAAGTCAGGCCATGTTATTTCGAGAGCTTGGTTTCATCATCGCGAGGGCATGCTTCGCAACTTCTCGGTGGTCTGGAACTGTCCAATTTCCCGCCTACAGCTGCCACGCGTCGATGGTACCGCTGGGTTACAATAGAACACTTTTGAGAAGACCATATTCCAGTGTCACATCATATCGAGATCCACTTTACACAAGGACCATCCGGGCAGGCCCAGAGTTATACACAAGCTTTTTTCCAACGCAAAGCTTCAACTTCAGAAATTGCATGGATTATCATTATTATCGAGTTTTGTCTACCCAAGTTCGCCCTCCAGGCGCGCTTCAAGCACCTGGCCAAAACACCGCCAAGTGGACATATCCCAGAAGACATCGGCCTTACGTGGAGCCCGAATTGTCCGCACATGAAAATGCACTCCCTATCGTTCTAGTTAGTATTGAAAACCCTCTTCTTGTTCTCGAGCAAGCCAAGAATGTTTCACTTACCAATCTCTCCAGTCGCGTAGGCGTTGATGATCAACTGCACAACACCATACGTGCCTCCAACACACACGAACGCACCGAGAAGAGGCAGGAACAAGTGAGCATAGTACATTGCCTGCTGGACTGCACTTCCCTTGCGGTATGCACCGTGGTCATACAGCCACAGTACACCGGGTAGCGCAATGGCTAATGGCGCAAAGCAGATGCTACCCGTCAAGGCAATCAAGTAGTTGAAGATCGGAATCGCCTCAGCCAGGATGAAAGCAATGGACGAGAGGCCGAACGTGCATGAGAGCCAGACTGTCCAGTGCTGCCACGTGCTTTGCTGCAAGTGACGAGTGTCACGAAGGATGCGCACGAATAGGTACTTGGCTGCTACGTGCAGGTAGAGAGTTGCCGACACGATGAGACCGATGAGACCGATGCCATATGCGACTTTCTTGATGGTCGGACCAGCAGAGCCAAGTGAGGGGGACGCAACCCACTGCCCGCACCATCTGTACACCACCAAGGCAAAGGAGAGGTACGCCGAGGTCACGAAGCCCATGCAGCAGTAAAGGGCCTTCTTGAAGTCCTTGGGATTTCGCATCTCGGAGATGACGGGCAGGAAGGCGGATGTGCCTGCTGAGGACACGAAGATGGTTGCGGTGGCGACGATGCCGGCCACGAATGTCGGGTGAGCGATGACATGGTATCCGAGCTCGAAGTCGCCTGTCTGAGGAGCAGCTGCTGGGCGATCCAGCGTCGTGACGGCAATGACGACGATGAACACAGCTAGAAAGATGCTGACGAACCCCGCCCAGGTCAACCAACCGATGGTGTGGAATTTCCGGACAGACGCTGTTGCGGCGACGAAAACTGTGGCCAAGAAAGACCACCAGACCGTGCAGGCTGCGTGCGTGGAGAGAGCATTGAGGCCGATTGACACACCAAGTATACCAGACCCAGCACACAAAACATAGGCGATCAAGAACAGCCCTCCCACAAGCTCCTTCAGTGGTACACCTCCAATCACCTTAGCCATGTCGGCAATGGAATGGCACCCTGCATGAGAGTTTCGGAAATTGCCTTGTATGACAGCCGTGTAAGTATTGAGAGCTCCCCAAGCAATGACCGATAGCGCGCCACCGAGTGCACCCAGGGAGTACATGGCCGATGGGATACTGAGAACACCAGTTGCGAAAATCACTACTCATCTATCAGAATTCGGGCTGCAAAACTTGTAGAAAGATGTGTGGAACCCACCCTTTAAGAAGATGACAGTCGCTCGTGGCCATCCAACGGTTCTGAAATCAACACCATCGTGAGTCTTCTTGAACACCTCGTTTTCTTCTAGGGGATCTTCGACATCGCCGTAATGCGCTTCTAAAACTCCTGGTTGCGGGATGGCTTTCTCATCATCCGAGCTCATCTTCTTGATATCGGACATGACAGAAGATGAACGAAATAAAGGAAGAATAAAGAGAATAGTACGCGATCGCGTAGGAAAGCTTCAATATACTGACACGAATTACTTGGCAATTCAAAAAAAAAGATCGACCTGGGAGACGCAAAGGGAGACACAAACTTATATAACAAGAATGGGATGTGATGGACCAGGTTGTCATGTCATAGCTAATTGTAGATAAGCCCAGAACACATCTGCGCTGCGTCTGGCAACCGCAGCATCTCCAATTGATACACATCAACTGCCCCATATCAAGAAAAGTCTGATAACGAGATAAGCTTGTTCATGGAGGTCAAGGATCCATGCTGCGGAGACGTGCTATGCTCTCAAAAAGAAGAGTTGTGCTGGAGCTCAGAGAGCTCGCCGCTTATCGCCCGCCGCGCGAGTGTCTACTTCCTGCAAGCTCGATACTCAAGAGTCGTAGGGTTCACTTATCAAGCCAGTTATCAGAGCCTATTACAGTGGCTCCCCTTGGCCCCTGAGACGGAGATCCGATGCCAAGGGTCCAAGAAGCAAAAGTGGGGATCACCCTGCCCTTGAGTCGTGACATTGCTGACTGCGTCTCCCTATGCCATGGCTCTGGAAGACTAAATGTATCGATCGTATCTAATCGTGGACTCTGCATAGGGGTGAGGCAAAGTCGCTTGAGCAGAGCCGATTCTAGACTTTTATCGATGTGCTGTGAAGTTTCGCATTGAGATCCGTGAGCTCGGGAGAGGCTTACCGCGGGCTGCACATGCTGACTTAGCGCCTCCCAGCCCTGTTGCCGTCGGCACCATTTAGCTGTTCTGGTCTTTTGACCTTGGCACACTTTGTTGCTCCATCTAGGCCCCCAATATCTTGGGAAACATAGCTCGACTCACGATCTTCGGGTCTCCTAGCTACTTGGAGGCTGACAAGCTGTATATCAGTATATCAGTATGTCGGCGTTTGGAAAGAGGCTTTATGTGGCTTCTGATAATGAAAGTGATGGGCTGATCAGGCGGAGAGAACACTTCAACAACATTCTTGATCCGACTCCGATTCGGTCTTTCCGTCCTTCGGCATATTGGCCGATTACGAGAAGACGTTAATGAGCGTAAGCTTTAGATGAATTTTCCATCAAGTATGTTTATCCCCTATATTAATCTCATTCTCCTATTCTCACGTGCTGTTTAGTTAGGTCTTAGTTCTGGCGTCGGAGAAAGGTCCGCACACCACAACACCAGCCACAACAGCCTCAAACCACCGTCTAAATGGATGACCGTGTATCTCCGCTCCTACTTTCGTGAAGTCGTCACGGGATAGATGAAGGTTGATGATGTTCGTTCGCTCCAAGTCGTTGTTCTTATATGATCTGATCCAACAGAGGGTCCCGGTCCATTTTATGTCAGGATGTAGTGTCAGGTTATGATGTTTACTTGCTCAAATCCGCTCGTGCCAAGCATGGACGTGCTCCTCCAAACGCAACGGCCCGCGCCTGTCTGCTCGTCCGCGCCATACAAATGGTCGAATTGCTCATCCAACCCTTCGACAAAACTTGCGCACATGCACGTGCTTTGTGCTTTGTGTAGGGATGTTGAGGTGGATTGAGAGCAATTATTTATAATAAAATTATCGTCTGGCTGCACGATGGGGACAGGCACAGGCAAACTCTGTCTTTTTAACGACGGCCGATCGCTGTTTGGTTGCATGTCCGCTGTACCTGTATCTGTACCTGGTCGGTCTAGTTGAAGAGAGATCTTCGTTGGATTCTATTTCTGCTAGAGTTTCTCATTTTCCTTCATCTAAGGTTATCTGATTGTGTGGCTGGTTCGGTGCCTTCGACCGCCAAAATGTTGCCATGGCTGGACAAGCCGGTCCTGCTGCACTCGTCGCGCATGGACACTTGCAAAGGCACTCCAGCGCAATGTCATTACCGAGCGGGCCATTGGAGATACTGGTATGAGGTGTCATCTCGTCGAAAGTCAGAAATGGAGCTCACATTCTCAGGTACCACGCCGACTGGGTCTATGGCCACGCGACACTGTACTTTTTCTGTGCAGTCATCATTGTCTTCGCGGTGCCGCACGTTCTCAGCCTGATAGGTAGATCGTTAAAGAGAGAAAATCCTTTGAAGAGGAACAAGCCATGGCAGCGAGCACTTGCTAGCTCTAGGTTCTTGGGGTATAGGTCATTCCACGTTAGAGGCCTGAACTGGTATTCTCCAGCTGCTGGGGTTGTATTATTGGGTCTGGCGGGGTTTATATACTTTTTTGGTATATGCAGTCCTCGGTGTCCCATCAATGGTAGACTAACGAGGAAACTCAGCTTTAACATTGGGCCCTAAGCCGTATTACTGGCCAAATACGGCTAAGTTCTCCTTCGGAGGCTCGCCGCCAATTGCAACCAGAGCAGGATGGATGTCCCTAGCGATGCTTCCATTTGTGATGTAAGTATATCTAATCGTACCGAATGATCCCGCTGCTAAAAAAGCTATAGGATGGCTTCCTCGAAAGTCAATTGGATAACGCTTCTGACCGGTATCTCTCATGAAAAGCTGCAAGTGTTCCACCGTTGGACATCTTGGGCCATGTTCGTCCTGGCCCTGGTCCACACTTTTCCCTTCATTGTTGTGCACATCCAAAAGGGAGATATGATGATGCAATGGAAAATGGAAGTCACCTACTGGACCGGAGTCGCAGCTCTGATTCCTCAAGCATGGCTGAATATAATGTCCATTGGCCCAATCCGCAACCGATTCTACGAATTGTTCAAAGGAACACACTACCTAGCGATCATCTTCTTCCTCTTTTTCTTCTTTATCCACTGCGACTTCCGCCTCACATCATGGGACTACTTCATTGCAACTCTAGCGCTATATCTTCCGACCCTTGTTTACGGTATCATGCGCACAGCTACCCACACCAACCCGTCGCACAGTGCATATTTTGCACTCTTGCCAAGTGGTACGTTGCAGATCTCCATCCCATCTCCACTCGTCTGGTCTCCCGGGCAGCATGTCTTCTTGAGATTCTGGGGTCATGGCATCCACACCCTGAGCACGCATCCATTCACGATCTGCTCATTGCCAGACTCTGGCAAGATGCAATTTTACATACGACCAGCAAGCGGGTTCACAGCCCGTATGGCAAAATTAGCAGAACGAGGCGAGCGGGTCTCAGTCACCATCGACGGTCCCTACGGAGACGCCCTCACATACCAGAAACTCAGCGAAAAGGACAAAGTCGTGTTGATCGCCGGAGGCAGCGGCTCTGGATACCTGCTACCCCTGCTCGAGAGCTTGCTGCGCGAAGCCAGGAGCCGAGTCCGCGAGGTCAAAGTCGTCATCGCAGTCCGGCACCGAGAGAGTGCAGCCTGGCTCGTGGACGCCATAGAAAGGCTTCGCAACCTGCAGAAAGACTGCGGCTGTAGCTCTGTCCCATCAGTCGAGATCTACATCACAGACGACATGCCCTCCTCGCCTTCAACCACCTACCGCGACAATACCTCTTCCACCGCCGCGGACGTCATCGAGGTTGCATCAGATGACCCAGAGAAGAGCGGTGCGAATGCACAGGCGCGATCAAGTGCGAGCTCCAGGACTACGTCTAAAGATATAGCTGTATTTGAAGGCAAGGGAAGACCGAATCTGAAGTCGCTGATCAAGGGGTACGCGAATGGAGAGAGTGTGGGAGTCACAGCATGCGGACCGGCGAGCATGCTGCTCGACGTAAGAAATTCATGTGCAGATGAGCAGCGGGCAATCATCGCGGGCAAGGCAGGGGGTGAGCTGTGGCTACACACCGAGGCGTTTGGCTGGTAGTCCAATTTTTGCTTGCGATCTTGCTAGAAGCTCCAGTTTAATCCACATGGCACATTTCTCAATATTGCTTGCTCCTCAGTGGGGAACAAAAATTTCAGATTCAGGCAGCCGGATTTCTGTTTGTTTTCATCGTGGTGTTGGGGAGCGCCATTTTTGAGGCTCTGCTCTGCTTCGCCGTTTTACGAGGACTTTCAACAAAGTAGTATCGGTGACAAGTTTCACTGCCTCCACACTCCTTTCTTCATCGGGCTCCTCCGACTTGAAAAACTACCGTCTAAACATAATTTTGTGCCGAAAGTATCCAGCATTGCCCCATATGGCGATATTTATTCGAAATGGTTAGGCAGAACCTGTTATCGGTAACCTTTTCCAGCCGGCTAAGCAATATAGCAGTAAGAGAAATGTGGAGCCGCCACAGCTGAGGGTCACATGTCTAGCTGCGACCCAGCTCTTCGAGCCCTTCACATGGTACCCCTGAGGATGTCATTATCTAGACGTGTCTTCTGCCCGTACGGTTATGCCTTCTCATTGGGTTCGTCGTAATCCGTTAAGAGTATAGCGCGCGTTGGGGGCTGGAAATCAAAACGTCCAAAATATCCAGCTGGTACCGAAAGATTCGACCGAGATTACCGATCATACGAGGAAAATAAAAGTCTTGATGCTACGGTAATGCGGGGACATGAGAGGAGCATCTCCAAGAAAAGGAGTCAGAGCCGTTTTTGGAAAAAGTATTTGTCTGCCAGCAGAGCGATGGAGGCTTGTTCCTAAGCATAGGCAGAAAAGCGAAAGATGAGGCTCGCCGATAGGGCTGGCCCAGGTATCCACATTCGAGCTGCAGCTTCCCTGTGACATTATTGCCGGGCGACCGAGATGCCCTGCCTCAATTCTCAGAGTCATAATCGATGAGTTCAACTGGATATCGAGGAAATCATCGGTTCACACTATTCAGCCACCTCGAAAGCCAAACTTCAGGTCAACGGCAGAAATGGCAACTCGATCCGCTACCTGTCTGAAGGCCCTTTGACAGTGACATGACCAAGCACGCACTACTGGGTGATTGGATCTAAACAAGTGGACGATATGAAGTGGTGTGCCTACTAAGTCACTCTGGATGCTACCTCCCAGGGGTTGTCACACTTGGTGATGACTTCCAATCCCTCGAATAGAGATACAAAGAAGAGGAATCAGGCATCACATCTTCATGAAAGTATGGTGTGTCAAGCTGGCTATGTAGGGCTTGTGACTGAGGATAGCTAAGCCAACTACTAGTGGAAGCCGATGGGTAGCAGCGGAAAAGGGGGGTGTTCTCGGTGAAGCGAAAGGCGAAGCTGAGGTGAGAAGCAAGTTAGTTAGAGTAGGTAGACATCAGGAATACCTCTCTAAGAGTCATTTTCCTCTATATTAGTGAGTATAAAGTTCCTCAAGCTTCCTCCCTCTCTCTGCCGTCTCGCCACAGATCTATTGAACAAAGCTTCCCTCCACAAAAAAAAGCCACTTTCACAACACTCAAGAACCCCTCTCTCAACACCTCGGCTTTGTCGAAAACAGTATACTTTATACAAACAACTGCCTTTTCACAAACATCTCAAACCCTCGGCTTATCTCTAGAACAAAGTCTATATCAAAGGTGCTTTCTCCCCTTTACCCCCTTCTCCTCTCGTCCTCCACAGACATCTCCAAGTCCAATCTCAGAATTCTATCTCAAATATCAAGCAAAAACACAACTCAATACACCACCAACTTCATCAATCAAATCTAACAACTTCATCACAGACACCAGTCCATCAAGATGTTGCCCACTACTACTATCGTCCAAGTCCAGACTACCTCCACCAACGAGCCAAAGGCTCAGAATGCCAACCAGCCCAAGGGCTCAGCCCTCGAGTCTCTCTGCCCCATCATGTAGAGAGATACGCGCTTTGGGCATGGCCAAGCCGTCGACAATATCGGCGAATGGTTTAAGCCCAAGCCCAAGCCCTTGAGGTCTCAAGTCGAAAGAAACGGGGCATCAACAAAACCAACAAATTACATTGGAGTTCTTCTCTTAAGACTTGCACCCTCACGGGAAATTTAGGCGGGAGTCAGGATTTAGCTTTACCTTACTACTTTACTGTACTGGATTCGGCTAGGATATGATATGATACGATATGGTCAATTAACAGAGTAAGAGGAGATGTTTTAGTTTTCAAGAAAAATTGTCGAGAGGATCAAGGTCGATAGTTTATCTTCTTCCTAGGAAATTGAGAAAGCCTCCTACTCTTACTTTTGCGAAGTTCTCATGTGAATTGAAGTATTTTCGTGACGTGACCAATATCCAAATCAAGTTTCAACGTTGAACAATCTCCCTGCTGTGTTGGACGAGTAGATATCTAGAACGTTGGGAGCCTTCCTCCTAGCTTATGTTGTGGAATGTCAGGAAAGCCACATGTACAAGTATTAATCAATAGAACATATCCAATATCGTTGGTGTGGATGCGAAATGACTTCCAGCTTGTGTTTAAACCTTTGCTTTACTAATGATTGTATATACGGTGCGAATCTTGCTTTGCACCCGCAATATGAACACCGAGGTTTCAGCCCCCGTATAACTTTCCCTACTTAAATTTAAACTTGAAGTGTTCGTTGGAGTACTAAACGACATCTGCAAAAGCGAAAAAAGAAGCGTATCTTCCCTGACAAGTACACTACTACTCTACTTTACCTCAAATAAGAGCTTAGCAGTTCCAAGTTATCTTATAAGACAACAAAACAAGCATTATCGATTGTAAAACAACCAGCTCAAATACTGTCCTTATGCTAATAACTCCTAATTTACATCCTCTCGTTCAAGTCCAGCATGCTAAGCAAAAAGTGCAAACATCCCAAAAAAAAGGAGACAAGCGAACAATTGGTACAAGAAGTGCCCCAAAACTCAAATTGCCCATCCTCCAAGTTCAAAGTTACGCAAACCCAAAAAGGAACGTTACCAATGATAAGCAATTTCCTTTGTTTCCAAACTCCCCGACGTCAAGAAAAAAGAACCTCAAAAAGCTCCTTATAGAGGGGTAAATGGGTATGGCATCAATCCTCCCATGTAATTGCGTGATGGAGATACCAATAGAGTCCCAGCTTTGTACTTTGGCCTCGAAACAACATGTCCGTCACGAAAACATGATAAGGGGTAGGAGAAGGAGGGGATAGTGGTAGCACAGGCCTGGTCTAGTCTTCCGCAAGCGAGTCCTGCAGCCAATGTTCTTGCAGGATACATACATTATTCGCTAATTTTTTCCCGGCGTGGAATAGTTAGGCCCAGGGGAGAGGAATGGAGGAGGGGGAGCGGGAGGAGGAGGGAGAAGCATCTAGTCGATAACGATACCAGGAACCTTTTCTACAGTACAAAGGGCTTTGTTTGACATGTGTTGACTTTATCTATGAAGAACTCGGATAAGTCCTGCGGTAATTAGGGGGGGGGGGAACTAAGCTGTCGGAGCTGTTGAGCAAGATCCTTACTTTCGATGTTTTTCTTTGAATACCTTCAAGCATCTATGTATGATTGATTGATTACATAACTATTTCAATGAGTAAAAAATTACGCAACCAATAAATGACTGACTGAATCGAAAAGAACAACTAAATCAACAAGCAAATTCAACACAAAAAAACTACACCTTTCAAACCATCCCAACACAAAAGACTATTCAGCTAGGTCACCAGTTGCCAGGCAAAAAGAATCCCAACCCTTATCGAAACAAGCCCAAAGAGAGGCCCCCCCTTCCGATAGTTTCGGCTGTTTTCGGCGCCACTTCCTGCGATCGATCTTCGTCCGCATTAGACTACTTCTGACATCGCGGAGACTACTCTACTCTGTTATTCTCGTGTGCGGGGAAGTTTTTGAGTCATTGATGATCTTTACAGTAAGGGGGTTTCATGAAAGGGTACTTTGTTCTTGTCTTATCAAGGAAACGGGTTGGAGTAGCGGGTTTTGGAAGCTCTAGATAGGAGAGTGATGTGGTACGTCTAATCGGTGGATCTTTCTGATTTGTATCAATGGAAGAAGTTCCAAAGACATCTTAGAAAGTACTGGGTATCTTCTTCTATACCGAGGCTACAGTTTAGAATCACATCTTCAATCGAGCAGACACTTCGAACTGCATACACACATTCGGGGAATAGCTATCAAGGCAGGCAATGGAGAGATAATAAGACTATTGGGTATGGATCTGGTGTCTCCCACAGATCCAGGTATTCTATATAAGAAGTCATGTTTTTCTTCTCACCTCCCCGCAAAAAAGACCTATTCACAAGCTTTCCTCCCATCTCGGCGCGGCCGATTCGATGTCCCCTTGCTCCGTTGGGACCCCTTCTATCGCTTGTGAGATTATCCCCTTTTTATTACCTTTTACCGTTGGCTAGCAAAGCATGACACAAGAATGAGACAAAAGGAAGTTTCCAGAACGCCGTCCTAGAGAATGGAATCCATTCTTTCATGCCTGTGCCCGTGCCCGTGTAGATGCAACCCGTGTACCCCGAATCCAGTGCCCCCCCAAGGGATGAGCGGGGAGGGATCTCGAACCATGACCTTACGCCTTTATCCATGCACATGTCCCAAGCGACTGTCCCTACGTATTACGGAAGGAGATTGTTGTGATGATGTCATATGCAGGGGAGGAACTAGTGTAACTCGTTAGTATGGCTTAATTGGAGTCCAACATACAGCCTTCGTGTCATTAATGATATGTATGGAAGTACTTACGTTCATGACGATCAGCATTGGAATATCGAAAACGTCCCTCTTCACCGTCCAGCAATAACTACAATCCACTTTACCATCTCTTTGCAAGTTGCCAATCCCGTGCTCCCCTTCGATATGGTTGAATTTATTACCCATCGTCCCTATTGCACCCTGTGCCCGCTCTTTCGGGTTATTCTTTTCCCCCTTGGCGACTGATTCCGAGCTTTCGCCACCATCCTTTGTCTGGTATTTCAGCAGCCTACAGCGCGTTGTGACGCTACCTCTGCTATCACCGAAAGCCAACCTCGCGAAGTCCTCATAGAATTCGACGGCAGAGTCGTCGTCGAGGAGTTCAGCGATGAAGACCGGCTGTGGGCGACCCTCCTTGCTTTGCATCTCTGGCAAAGTCATTGGGCGCATGCGTGGTGTAGCAAGACGGGAATTACCAACGCTGCTGGGGCCAGAGGCACTGGCGCTCCGGCCGGTGTTGATGTTCAGATTTGCCTCCTTCCCAAGTAGGACACTCTTTTCCCATCCTGTCAGCAGCGTAAATTCTTTATTGACTGCCGCGACTTCTCCTGTACGTCGGCACACTATTGTAGGCGTGCAACAATTCACCATGAAATCTTCATACTCAAACAGTGTTCGTTGAAAACATTTTTCCATGAATATGAGGTCTTGGCGGTTCAAGGTTTTAGTGCAAGAAATGAAGGAGGGACGGATAGATGCGAGTGACTTAGCAATCCGGAGGGTTTTATTGGGCGAGAAGCGTTTTTGGAGGAAGGCTGTTAAGCTATGGAAACCGGTTGTATAAGAATAGGGCTCATGAACAGTGTCGTAGATAGATGAGGCGTCGCGCGTACGTTTGCCGAGGGCGGAAGAAGGGCCAAATTTCTGGCTTGGTAGTGTTTTTGAATCCTGCCGTTTGGGTGGCCGATGTTGATGGGGTGTGGTGCTGGGTGTGTAGGTCGAGGTTGGTGAATCGAACCCTATTCCACTTGCTCCAGGACTTGCTTCTGTGCTCGGACTATGGCGGCTTGTGGGGCCAGCACCTATTGTGTATGCGTGTGGTAAGCCAGGATGCATGTTGTTGGGAAACATGCCACCTGCATTTCGTCCGTCCATACCGACAAAGTCCGGGAGCATATCTTGAGAGTAGGATTGACCGAATTGGTCCAAGTTGGTTGCAAATACAGATCCGTTATTGAAGTTGACATTGTTCATCCCTTGTGATGATATCGACTCCTTTGAAGGAGTTTCAGCTGCTCCAGAAGACATATGATTCAACATGCCAAACTCTAGGGCACCATAGTGGTTGCCAAAATTGAGTCCCTCTAGGTCAAAGTTGAAAAGAGCAGGATTACTTGGATCAAAGATCATCTGCATGTCTGGTGATGGTTGAGTTACTGATGAAATACCTTGCATCGAGTTTTGTTGATTGACTTGCTGGAATGTTGGTGATAAAGGTGATTGTTGACTTCCGTATGAAAGTCTAGCTTGCAATGGAGGTGGCATTGAATTTGGTTGAGTGTTGTAAATAGGGTATGAAGGCGACGCGTCTGCCTGAGAAAAGAAGCCACTTGCTCCCGGAGAGGTGTCGGAAGCCGAAGTGCTAGTTGTAGAAGGGTCATTGTTGGACCGAGAAGTATTGACTTGATTGTAATTAGGTCCCAGTACCGGTCGAAGCGCTTCAGGAGGAGCATCGTGAAGATACTTTGCCTTCTTCCTGACACCATCTTGACAAGCATCTGCAAGGCCACGTTTGATACAACGTTGACAAGGGCGCTCATCACCTAATATAACACATTAGCTACAACATAAGAACGTGAAAGCAGAGTAAGCGGAGCAAGGCCAAGAGGAGGAGCCAAAGAAACTTTCATCCGAAGTGAAGCAAACATACCGCAGGTGAGATGAGCTCTTTGACAAGCATAGCATGCTCTCCTGGCTTTCTTTCGCCTTGGTCTCAACGGATCCTTGGGGTCTAATTTGGGCTTTGTTGTGCCTGTCGACCCAGCCTTACCATTCTCCCCGTTCTCGGATTTGAACTTCGACTCGGCCATATCTGTATTATCGTCCTCCTCTTTGCCTAGAGAATCGGGGTCGTCTTGTTCATGTTCACTGTACTCGTTCTCCGAAGCACCCTCGGAAACCTCAGGATCATCCATCTCAGTATCTCCCGACATGCTGAATTAAATACTCAATGGGGTGGCCAATACGCCTAGGCTAGGTCGCGGCTTTGCGACACCACACTGCGTCAATACGATTACCCAGTGAGAGGGCCTCACTCAATAAAGCTTGGAATAGATCCTGATGCAGAACCTTGTCGTACAAGAGCAGGGAGGTACAGCTACCAAATGGTGCAGTGAGCCGCTGGCTCACTAGCAATGCACAATGACTCTCTCTTCCTTTTGAGACGCCTTAGCTACTCTCTCTCGGAACATTCGTGGACCTTTCGATAGGTCCCCTACTTTGGTATGGTCCACGCCGTACCCACAACCTTTATCCTTGTCTGTCGATGATATCTAAGCCTGTCACGGAGCCTCGATGCTCCTACACGAATTGCTGCAGAGCTATGCAGCTCCTATGCGTCTCCACGCACTGAAGCTCTCGACTCTGAGGGCAGCACGTACCCGCGGCCTTGTAGTGCCCACCACGTTTCGCCGCGTGCCTTTACGGACACAGGCACGAGTTCGCATGCACTGTAGAGAAAGCTAGACCTGGCCCGTCCGCTCGTCTACTCTAGCCTTGTGTTGTCTTACTCCTGTGGCCGCCGCCACTTTGCAGTCGCATGTATTACTCGAAGAAGGTTGACTTAAGCTCCACAGACTTCCTCGCCTCTGTTCCCCCCTTCCCTCCACAGACAAGCCTGTCCGCAACGCGACGTACCGTGCCGTGCCGTGCGGTACCTCCCAGAGCGCCTCCTTCGCACCAGCGACTCCGCCGGTCTCACAGCTTCAGGTCGCCGACCAATACCACCACTATATGTAGGTACGCCCAGCACAGCAAGCACCAGGATCACGCGGCGGCCAGAATCTGTGCGCCGTCTGCGTCTTGTCGCTGCGATTTGATGATTTGGAATAGGACCGCCTCGCCTCTGCTCTCCTCGTTCAAGCAGGTCGAGCAATCAATTGTCTGCGCCCTTGCTTGCCAGTGCCACTGCCCGCAGGCCTATCAATGCTGTACGACGCAGAGTGTATGCAGGCGGCCGTCGACTAAATCCAGTTTGCTGTTGCTGGTGCATCGAAGGCCTCCACAATGTGATTGATGCCCAAATAGTGCCTGCGCTGGTCCAGGATTCGTTCTGCTTTTTTCTCCGCGCCTCGCCTCACGCACTGCCGCGTATCGTATTTCGTCTGGTTGGGATAATTGGTCGTCGACTCGACAGCGCTCGTATTTTTCTTGTTTTCTTTTTACGACCAGAAGATTAGTGGCAAGCAATGTCGTCCTTTTGAGCTGAGGGACAGGAGACCGAAATGGCGCAATTGGGGCACACAGAGAGCTTCCCAGAATGGAGAGGCGGGGTTTGTTTGGTCTGGTACCGTGCGCTGACTATGCGCTCGACGTTTTCTCTGGTGCAGTAAGGGCCAATTGAGGGCTTGTGAGGGTGGAATTGGCAGAGAGATGGGTGGTAGTACAAGTGAATGACTACCGTCTGCCTCTGCGTGGTGCTGATCAACGTTTGACTGCGACTGCGGTTTTGCGCGCAGAGAGATGAGGATGAGGATGGGGATGGGGATGGGATCAGAGCGCGGTGGAGCCGAGCATGTTGCTTGGAGCAGTTGGGGCAGTTGGCAGCGGGATGTCGGGAATAAGGATAAGGCAGAGGCAGGCCAAGGGTTGGGTTCAGGGTCAGGGTGAGGGAAAGGGAAGGGTCGAAGGGCCGCTCTTGCTGTCTGCTCCAGTCTCGCTTATATTTCCAGATCGAGCAACGCTTCCCCTTCCCCTCCTTCCCCTCCTCCTCCTCCTTCCCCTCCTCCTCCTCCTCCTCTTCTTCTCTCTCTCCCATTTTCCCCTTCTTTCTTTCTCTCCTCTCTCTTGGTCTATCTATCTAGGTAGGCAAGTAGAAATAGAGGGGTCACAGATTATGTATTATGTATGCAAAAGTATGCATGTGGCATCATGTGTTCGAAGGTCGTGAGCAAGTCAGTCAATTCGTTTTCTCTCTGCTGCAGATGTCCTATGCGCCTGTAAGCACTTGCATATGTGACAGCCATTGTGCTGGGTCTGGGTCTTTCCCACTCAACCCAGCCCAGCTACCCTTAAGGACCCTCATCCATGTATATCTATCTGATGGACCCAAAAAGCCCCCGCGCTGTCACCACGCCGTTACGCAAATATTGCAGTGATCACATGTGGATGCATCACCAGCTGCCCCATCCCCTCATCCCTCGAGTCCTGATCCCGGGTCTCAGCACGCCACAATCTCCTTGCAGAAGAGCGACTGGCTAGTCGTCTCGCGGGCATGTGTGACTCGGCATCTCGGTAACGTGGAGAACAGGGGGTTTGTATGGAGGAATTGGTGTTGACGTTGTGATGTGGTGCATTCGACTTCTGCTTGATGCGTGATAATGTAGAGACGCAGGCACAATCACGTTACGGCAAGTATCAGTGGTGGTTTCAGACACCAAGGATCGCACATGTGTTTGCCATCATCTGACTCGATGTCTTGGGGGCTCGACAAGGGCCCTGCGGTTGTGCTCCTGCCACCACTCTGCTGGGTTGAGACATCTCCATGTCTTGGGTACCTGAGTTAGATGTCTATCGTCGGTCAATGCGACGGCCTGATTAGGAAACACAACCCCACGCTCCGGTTGGGATGGTATATATGAGTTATGTAGGTGAAGTGAACAGCTTGGATTATGCTGTCCCCACCCCCTTTTCATATCCAGTATCCTCGCTCGCTATGCATGCCAAATCATCAAAGCCGATCAACGGACGTGAGTCAAATGCTAAAACAGAATATCCACATTTAATGCCACTACGTCCTGACTTGAGCTGGGTCTTATGCACTTGCAAAGCGGCTTTTCCCTCTGATCTTCTTTCCGTATTTGAAAAAGATGTACGGGAATGGCATCATAGCGACAGTCAAAAAGGCCAATAGGCTTGTAGCCCACTGATCGCCCAGTTTGTGATACATCTGAATGCCAAATAGAGGAAACGCAGCTGTCTCATAAATCAGTCCCATCAATGCAATGGAGATAAGATCTCTATAATTGGTTTATGGTATGACTCACCAGCAAAGCTACTTCGAGCGAAACTATTTGCAGCTAAGGAACTGGCTGCATAGACCGGATACGCATCAACGAGGAAGGTGAATACTCCACTGAAGACAAGGAGTGTCCTGCATATTCCAAAGCGGTTAGCGACCTGATGACAACTGTGCGACGGACACGTGCATCAGAGTAGTGCATCATGTGTGGAAATGATGAAGTATTTGATATACACGGGAGGCTGCTTCGAGTCCTTGATATTGTGCGGGGATGTGCCAAGTTCGTTAGGAGAATCAATAGAAGCAGAAAGACGGCCAGATAACAAGTCGAAGCAGGCAGAGTTTGCGAAGGGATTTGACAATGACAGATACTGCCTACTCTGGAAAGCTTGATGCAGTTGTGCGGCTCATCAGAAAAAAAGAAAAGTTCATGACATACCCCATACCAAAGATAGCTGACCCAATGATTGGAGCAATCCAATGCACCGAAGAATATGTAGTCCATGCAAAGATGAACATTCCAATTGGGACCAGTAGGGCACCTGCAATTGCAGGGGGCAGTCTGTACTCAGGTTCACTGCCTCCTATCTCGCCAGTCGCCTCCTCTCGCTGCTTAATAAGCCTGACATAGTTCTTGTGCCACAAAGAATCGGTAGCTGCTGCCAAAATCATCCCAACAAAGATGCCCATGAAAGTAAGCCCCGTCTGTGATGTGGTAAACCCGTGATTGTTCACAAATACGAGGGGAAATGCGCCAAAGAACAAGTATAGGATACCCAGTAGAATAGCCGAATAGAGGCAGAGGTTGGTCACCATCCTAGCATTGTCAGCAAACATTCACACAGAAGAGAACCTAGCACGTACGGCTCGAGAAGCAGAAGCTGAAACGGTCGAAGCAGAGAATACGCAATCGTCTTTGAGATCGACCGGTCCATCTTCTCCATTGGAGCCATCCAACGCTTATCTCCCGTGTCCTTCCGCATTTTCTTTGCTTTGTTCCTCAGCAGGACGGGGTGATATGTTTCCGGAACAAAAAACACAATGAGGGCTAGGCAAGCACCTGACCATATGAGCAGCATGTAAAAAGTCCATCTCCAAGTGCTGTACTGGTTGATAAAGCCACCAAAAAGTGGCCCGATCGAGGGGCCGATGAAAGGAGATGCCGTGTATATCAACATCGGGAGCTGGAGTTGCTCTCTGTTATACATGTCTCCAACCGTGCCTCCTGCTACGGAAAGGAATGCGCTGCCACAGAGTCCATCGAAGAACCTAGCGATCAGCATGGTTTGGATGTTTTTCGCCACGGCAGACGGGATTATCCAGATGAAGAATAAGGAATATGAAACTAAGTATACTGGTCTTCGCCCGTAGAACTCCCTGGAAAAGTCAGTAGGGCTTTACAAGAAGGAGTTCATGCCACATACGAAAGTGGTGAGAGTAACATAGGCCCACAGCCAAGCCCCATGATGAAAAGAGAAAGTCCTAACGTTGCCACAATTCTAGAGCAATGTAGTTCCTTTTCAATTTGGTCATATGTTGAGGTATATTCCGAAGATGTACAAGTTCTGCAAGCAATTAGTCAGCATGCAATGTTTACTCCTCCAAGCTTCTGTTCTAACAATGAAAAACTGGCCATTTAGAAGTATCTATTTGGGGCACGCATGCAAACGCATGCTTTAGGAGCAATCAGCTTCTCACTGCTCCCAGTCCACATGTCTAAAACTCCGTTTGCTGTCAAGCAAGAGAGTGTAGTTTCACTTACACGCAAAGCGAGCACATGCTGACTATCAGCACGATACTCCATTTCCGCGCCTTCCCTAAACTTCTCGGATTGAGCGGATCACTCTCCCCTCCATCCCAGCGTACTTCATATGGATCCTTCTCTACTGCTCTCGATTCTACATCACCGCCTTCCTCTGCGCCTTCATCGCACCCATAGCCATTGTTTGAGCGCGTTCTACTTATCGAGAGCGAAAAGTTTGAATCTTGCGGCCGTGAGGCTAAGTTTGGAGACATTCTAATAGACTCGAATTGTGGTTCTGCCTCGAGTTCTTTAGAGCTAGTAATGGTGACACTTGAGTCATCCGCACGCTCAGCTTCCTCGTCGAGCTTCTCATTTACTTCTGCCATTCTTCTTCGCGTCCCTCCTTTTCCCGCTCTGTTGGTGATACTTGTCGGAATTCGTGATCCGACGAGAAAAGTATCGATGGTGTTTGGAAAGTGGGGTGCTTCGAAGCTTCGATGTCGTCAGTTGCTCTTCCAATGTGGTACACGCCTAGGAATGAGCATCTCTCTCTATTCAGTCATGGGAGAAATCAACAGCTGAGCAATGGCTCCGCCGGAGCGACAATGATTTCATTCATCTCGACAGCTTTTTGTTACTGCCCTCCTCAAGAGAAGGGGGCAGCAAAAATCAGCTTTTTCCAAAACGCACCAACCAGCACTGGTGCAATGAACAGGGAAAGGCTTTCCGCCCCGTGCGCTATAGACTTGTGGAGTCATAGAGGCCAGTATCCCCGGGAGCTAGAATAGTCTGTTCTTCTATTGAGGTTTGGTGACGTTGGTCTGATTTGCCGTTCGCGATCCTAGCGTCGTTTCGTCTCTTAAACTTATAACCGTCAGTTATCCCCGCTGCTTACAAAGAACCAAAGCCTCTCCCTCGGAAATATGATAATTTGAGTTGTTATTAAGAGTGCTTTCCGTTCGTATCTGAATAGGTAGAGTTTAACGATTTATAAGCGTGAAATAATCACTCGGAAATGAGTTGTGTGAAACATGATGTGAAATTGACCAAGCGGTTTGTCGCTCGATTAGGAAGTCCGGAGGCAGCTTTCGGAACTATAAATTCGTGATCTAGTCCATAGTGATACTTGGGAAGATAGATCAAGCAATTCTAAGCTGGACCGCCTATTTCGTTAGTGTTCTAGGTCCGTCGTGGATAACTGCAACAGTTTAGAATATTGCTTTCACACTAAAGGGTTTGGACCCGCGTACTACTTTCTGACCGTTGCTTTTAGTGCTTAATTAGTAATTGAGCACGCAGCTAAGCCACGAACTTTGGTTTTGGCCTCACACTTGTATTCAAAATTGGTATAGACCGACGGTCATAGTATTGTCTAAAGGACGATCTGTTCTGCCTCGCTCAATTTAGCATGGCATACTGCAAGTGGAGGAGAAAGTCAGCCGTGACAACACTTATTATATGTTATATTTAGTCCAATCGTGCTAGAACCATTTTCCAAATGCCCAAAAATTTATCGAGAGAGAGTATCAGGAGATCCAAGGAGCGCCTTTTATAGATCAGCAATGTGAAGCACAGCCTTCCCAAAGTTTTGCCCCTTTAGCATGCCGACCAGACCTTTGGCTGCATTCTCTATGCCTTCTGTGACGTCCATCTGAACGGTGATTTCCCCATTTTTAATCCATTTCTGCATATTTTGCTGATGCTCCACAAAATATTTGGGTCCCATATCTGGATCAAATACAATGAACCCTCTGATAGTCAACCTTTTGCCCACCACCAATGGCATATTCCTGACACCATAGGTCTCTTCAGGCTTGAGACTGGACTGCGAAATAGACCCGCAAGCAACTAATCCGATATTAGCAAAAGACTCACCCCGGCGAGAGACATGCAACTCACTGATCCTACCCCTCTCATTCATGGCCACGATCGCTGCATCTAACGTAGGACCCCCGACATTATCGTAATAGATATCGATACCCTTGGCTCCTACCTCACCCAGAACCCTCTTCAGCCCCTCCGCAGGCTTTTCAACCTTATAATCAAAGGATGCATCGAACCCAAGCTTCTCAACCACAAATTTAGCCTTCGCCGCACTTCCCACACTCCCCAGCACAATCATCCCCTCCCTCTTCGCCAGCTGTCCCACAATTTGGCCCACTGCCCCACTAGCAGCACTGATGAAAATGACCTCTCCCTTCTTTGGCTTGCCGATCTCATAGAAGCTACTGTAGGCCGTAAGCCCCGACATGCCCAGGGCTCCGAGGAAGAGCTTCTCGTCCAGACCGAGAGGATTCTGAAGGAGATCAAAGCCGCCATCTGGAAGGGACTTTGCAGCACGCTCGGCGGAAGCAATCTGGTATTCACTGAAATCAGCATTGCCGACTATGAGGTCGCCCTTCTTGAAGCGTGGGGAGGAGGAGGAGATGACGCTTAGAATTCCGGCGTTGGTGATGGGGGTACCGGGAGCGTAACCGATCACGTAACTTCCAGGATTTTGGGGCTTCATCTTTCCACGCTGGTAAGGGTCATAGGAGAGGGAATGCGTTTTGAGGACGAGGCCTCCTTCTGGAGGTGGGGCATTGATGTCGAAGGTTGAGGTTTTGATGACTAGGTCTTCGTCCGGGATAGGGTAATTGACGGGGTGCTTGGCTAGAATGAGAGTGTTATTCTCCGCCATGATTGATTGCTGTAGTAGCAGGCAATGCAAGGCTGAAGTAAAGATTTGCTATATCTATGTTAGAAATGCTCTGGGAGAGAGGGAAGTTGTTACGGGTCACCTGATGCTTGTGAGTCTTAGGGAAAGTCGTCGATCAATTGAAGACGAGATCAAGGAACTTCATATACTTAAATGGAGCTCATTTACATCATTGCTATTGACAATGTCTTGGATTATAGCGTCGGGGACGGGCCAATTTATAAGCACGCCTCACTTTTTACGGACGCAAAGGATCGGCCATACATGTATCCACGTGATTGGTCAAAGGCAGACTACGAATACTAATCAGATTCCGAATCTGGTAATTTTGAGGGCACATACCTTTGCAATTACGTTTGCTATGTAAATATGACCCGATTAGTATCCAAGACACAAATCTCGTCATCAGTTCAGTAATCAACACTTCATCTCCCCACCTCCCCGCTTTCCCCAACACAAGGGACTATAACATAGTTCGCAAATGTTATATATGCGAGACCGTCCGTCTATAGCCAAAGTGTATCAAGATCACTGATACAAACTGTAAATATACAACCACCACCTTCCTGACTTAAGCCACAATGGCCACCAATGCCAACATCGAGATATTTACAGGCCAGCGCATCACGGTCCGCTCCACCCGGTCCTTCGACACCACCATGCAAAAGCTCTACTCGGAAATTGGTACTCCAGACAACGCTAAATGGCGCTCCATAGCCTCGGGCACAACATCCCATGCCGAGACTGCCAAGCAGACGTTCATAGCGCAAACAGAGGCGGCTGTTGGTTCAAAGGGCTTTATGATCTTCCAAGTAAATGCTCTCCTTGATTCTCCTCCCTATTTCATTTTCGTCACGATTGCGTAGCAGTCATTGATAGACAAAGTAGGAACTAAACCATGGGTTTTGGCTCCCGCTCTTCAATGTGGGCTCCGGACTCCAACTCAAGCGCATCATCCTAGGCAACCCACTCATTGCCATCACTATGCTCGAGCACGACTTGCGCGCCGGTCTTGCCGTTCCTGTAGAGCTACTAGTTAGAGAATTGGAAGGTGAGAGCGGGACAGAACTGGTGTACCAGCTCCCTAGTACGCTTGTAGCGGGGAGTAACGACGACCCCAAATTGCTGGAGGCGGCGAAAGTGCTGGATGGGAAATTGAGCGACCTAGTCAAATGGGTTGCAGAGTGAAAGGAAGGGCTGAGGAAATGGGTAGGACGGAGATGGCGTGAGAAGCTTTCGGCAGCTCAGTCACATATATGGCTGAGAGAATGAAACGAACTTTGCCTAGTATGTTTCGAGATCAAAGTATCTTAATCCTATCTGGTGTTTCCTGTTGAAAAATGACGGCCGGTGAAGTATAGAGATAACTATATGCTCCTCGACAGAGCTGTTGACATCTTGCAAGCCAATTTGTCGATTTTGATATTCGCAAAACAAATCGGAAATCGTGTTTTGATTGAAACAGGGAACGCGAAAAGGTGTATGGCTAGGCAATACTATCAAAGTGAAATTCAAATGAAGGATCATTCTGATCAATTAGAGGATTCATGGATCCGGCGCCTCGCCGGGACATGTCTATCTATACACCACGCCAGCTATGCAAACAAATGACAATCAGGCAAAACCTAGCCTGTAGAGAATACACAATCCAGGCCTTCCATTTGGCACAGGATAGAAAGAGGAGAGTGATATATAGACCATGTGTAGAGTATGGTATAAGGGTTGGAGACTCGTGAAAGTATTATGCGACAGCTGGAAACCCGGTTTTCCCAGATTCTGCTGGAGGGGGTGGTGGTGGTAGCTAAGACCGAAGTAAGCAGATGTTGACTGTGACAAAGATATGTCCCTACATCTAAGCGTGTATTCTCTGCCATCATTCTCTGAAATCCAATTCCGACACCTTCTATGACAGCCAATAAACAGGCACATCCAATCGCGGAGTTTCGTGCAGCCTTTGCACCTCCTCGAATAGCTAGAGCTCCTCCCGTGAAAAACCCTGCAATGACTAGAGGGTTGTCAGTCTTCAAAGTGCTTATCCAGGCCATTGTACTTTGACTCATGGCTGCGACTCTCACGTACTAGCATTGTATGGATCTTCCTTCTTCCGCATTCCCTTTACCGCGCAGTCGAATGTTGAAAATAGACCTCCCCAGACACCGAAGTTTCCTCCTAGCACAGGTGCTCGAGCTTTTATAGCTGTGAGCGCACCGATCCGTCTCTCACCGTATGGGGAATTCCGGAACCCTTTGACACCGTGCCATACTGCTCCTCCTATTGCCTAGTTTTGTAATAGATGTCAGCATCTCTACCATGGGCAACAAGACATTGAGTATTCATCTATAGTCCTTATAGAGCGTCGAAAGAAGAAGGGCGCATACCCCCATACAAAAAGCCCCTCCAAAATCATTCAAAGCTACCCACGGACATGGGTCGCGTGTATGATCCATCTTCTATAATGTTGACGGACAAACTTGGCCTCGCCCCCAGCTTGACACCTTCACGATTGTAGTTGTAGGAATGGCGCAATCTCGTAGGGATCTGAGAAGTGTATCAGTTAGGGAAAGAGAAAGATGACTGCTCCCAACCGGCCGTAATGGGTCGTCCTAGAGGCTACGATAGATGCTGTATCTTTTTTTTGCCGTCAGACGCTTCGATGAAAGACGCTAAGAATTCCTAGACGCTAAGCCTAAAATGCGCTGTCTCGTGACATCGGGCCTCCAAGCCGCTCCGCCCCGCCCCGCTGTCTCCCGACAGGCGCTTATCATGAGCTTCGGCGGCGCTTCATTATGCTTGAGAAGGGGTATCATAACATCTGATTCGACGAAGATGTTGGTAGAAATGGGCTGATAATCCCGTGTTCAGATTGGTAGGAAGAGATCTACTTCGATGACCTCACCTAGAGATTCTCAAGTACAGCGGTTGCACGTGGAATCCTCTCCAGCTCCACGTAAATCACGCGAAGATCAAAGCTTGCTGTTTCTTCATCTCGCATGCTGCAATCACCAGGCTTCGATACAGCTAGCCAATATCATCACCTTGCGACAATCTTATCGAGTCGAGCCCCAATGCCCTGGGTCCTGCGTCAAATCCTGCCTGCTTCATGATTCCAATGCTTCATCCCTTCATGGAGATCCTCTATCCTTGCTGGATCGTCCACCAGGTCGAAACCCCGATACTAACTGAACTACCACTTTCCACCAATAGGCACATCGAACAAGTCGTCACACAAACCGTGGCCCTGGCGATTCTTTTCCTTGACCAAGTAGATCGGTTCGTCTCATTCTTCCATGGCCCCTGGTCACGGCGTCTCGCGTTTTGGCGATGAAACGCGTGCTGTTCTGGCGAGGGAAATCATTAGCCGCCAAACAAAACGAAGACGGACGTCGAAAACGAATCCAGCAGTCTGCCAAAAGTCCATTGTTGTCTTTGATCTCGAGCTGTAGTTTCTCGGATTCTGTTTGGATTGCATGATGCATTCCAATCGCATCAAAGCGACTTTTCATGCGGGCTGTTTAGCATTTAGAATTATCGTTGCGCTCAACTGCCTGCGCCTCCTTCGCTTAGATCGGAAAGGCGAGCGTATCAGAATCGAAACATGATACAGGAGTACATGACCTGACGAGCAACCCTTCGATGTGGCCCGCATGATCTACGACCACGTACTGTTACAAGAATTAGCCTTTGAGCATACCTTAATTTAAGTGATGCATGATTCAAACTCACCTGGATGGAAGCAATTGTTCATGTTCGGTTTGCCAGGCTCGTCTACTCCTGCACTTCTCTTCTTCGAAACCCGAAACCGCCCTTGAAAGCACATGAAGCAATGAGGCTGAGAAGCGGGGTCTATTCGATAAGGGGCCAGCCTAATTTCTCACGATGTTTGAGCGCTTGCTGGTTGGCGCCGCCAGTGCCGACTCCAATCTGTGCCGCCCTTTGGCTATAGACGTTATAAGCAGGCTTTGCCGCCCAGCAAAGCACCCTTCTCTTCATCGAATTTTTTTCGAATTTCTTTCTTTGTGTACTTTGTACATCTTTCATTCTTTTTCAGCTGAGCTAAATTCATTCATTCATACATTCATTCCTTTACACTGCACGACTGCGTCGCTTTCGTTCTTACACACAATAGACTAGGCCGGGCCATATCAATTTTTACATTTTAAATTCGACCAGTTATCGTTCTTCAAGAAACAAAATGTTGACCCCATCATTCAAATTTGCTTTACTAGCAACAGCTAGCGTCATCGAAGCTCGATCTCTCTTGGATCGAAGCCTTCATGACAGCATTCACCGCCGCCAAAACACCGACTCGTCGGCAACTGTCCTCGCTGCAAACGCTTTGCAGACTGGCTCTACTTTAGACGGAAGCAATGAAATTGGCGCTGCTGAGGTTGGACAAGCTTTATCGCACACCTCAGAAAACAATTTCATCAACAATTGTGCGGGAAAGACCCTAACCAATGGTCTCCAGGTCACCACTGGATCTTGCAATGGAATCAGTAAGTTTCTTTACTCAGAAATACCGATCTCTGCTTATTCTTACAGCTATGGGTGACATTCCTGCCAAAACAAGCATGGTTTCTTCCGTCATCACTTTTCCTCTATACGGCAGTGCTACTATCCAGTCGGACACAACGTTCAACATTTCTGTCCAGACGGCCAATCTTGTTGCAGGTTCCTTCACGAATGCTGATGCCACCTACTATGCAGCTCCGCAGCAGCTTCAAGGAGGGAAAGTCGTCGGTCATACCCACGTGACTGTTCAGGACATGGGTAAATCACTGAACCCAACTACGGCCCTTGACCCTACCCAATTTGCTTTCTTCAAAGGGATCAATGACGCTGGTAACGGCAAAGGGCTTCTGCAGGCTGTAGTTACTGGTGGATTACCTGCTGGCAATTACCGAGTGTGCACTATGGCGTCCGCCTCAAACCATCAATCTGTCTTGATGCCCGTTGCTCAGCGAGGAACTGCGGACGATTGTACCAAATTCACTGTCGTAGGAAGTGGCACCACTGCCAATGCTGCCTCTAATGATGGGTCTGGAGGAGAAGCTGCTGCTGCCGCCGCTCAAAGCGCAGTGGACAACCCAGGTCCTACCGGCACGGCTGCAGGCGGAAAAGGTGCCTCGAGCGTAGCAACCCAGGCATCTGCCTCTGCCAAAGCTGTTAACACTGGAAAAGGCGGAAAGGCTGTTTCTTCATCAGCTGATAGTTCTACTAGCAAGGCAGCAAACAACGGGACTAGTGGTCAGGCTTCGACCAGCAAAGCCGCGAATAACGGCAAAGGAACTTCCACATCACTTGCAGAAGCCGCCACTAGCAAGGCTGCCAATAATGGCAAAGGAAACTCCACCTCAGTCGCAGAAATCGCTACCACGAAGGCTGCAAAGGATACGCAAACCACTTCCAGCTCTGCTTCAGAGACTGCTAGTGTAAACAAAGGCGGAAAAGGTGGCAAGGCCGTATCTTCAGTCTCTGCGAAAGCCACTTCCTCCAGTCTAGCCGGTGTCAAGTTCGCCAATACTACATCTATCGCAAAAGCTAGCAAAGGGGGCAATGGAGGTAACGGAGGCAAGGGTGCCCAAGCTTCGACAACCTCTGGGGTCAGCGCCGCATCAGTGACTTTGTCTTCGGTCGGTTCAGTTGCGGTCGCAACGTCGAAGATCAGCGGAGGAGGCAAAGCCGCAAGCTCTCAAGCAGTTGGCGGCACCGTTGTCGAAAAGGTCACCATTATTGAGACTTTCTTCATCTTCACAAAGTCGCTCGGAGGCCTCCCACCATCTGTCAGCAAACAGGGCGACTCTTTCATCTGCTTAGAGGAGGTCTTCACTGACATTACTTCTGCTGCCTCTGCGGCATGTGGCCATCAATTCAACGCCTGTGTTGGCTTCTCAGGCCCAGGCTTCTCCTTTGAGGAGTGTACAAGCCAGCAGAATGACTGCGGATCCGCAGCATCTAGCGCCAGTGCCCCTCCGGCCGCTTCGACAGTTACTGCGACAGTCACAGTCCCTCCTAGTGCTTCAGTGACTGGTTCAGTCATTGCCGAGAGTACTGTCTCTGTCTCTGCCTCCAGCGCCGCTGGCGATGCCGGAAATGTTGCTGTAGCTCAGACTACCGCTGCTGCTCAAGCTCAAGCTCAAGCTTCTGAGAGTGCCTGCTCAGTTGTGACCAATACTGTGACCGTCGACGCAGTTCAAACACAGGCACCATCCGCTGCCGTGGCTCCTTTCTCCAACTCCACTGCCACCACAGCTGCTTCCGCATCAGCCTCCGCCAGCAATTCTACAACAAGCGCATCGACTTCGTCGTCGGCACTTGGCGGTATCACCGCACCGCCGGTCACCGACTCAGGTGATGCCACCAGGCCGTTCCTCGTCAATGGTAACACATTTGTCAACAAAGCTGCCGCCGTGCAACGATCCTGCGATATCCAATTCAATGCTTGTGCAAACGCTGTAAATGGAGGCAAGTTGACGGGCGTCACACTTAGTGGTTGTCAGAGTCAGGAAACCACCTGTGCGGCAGCATCGTAGCGGATGAGCAACGATGTATTTGTATGAATAGAGGGAGGTGGCATCGATGTGCGAGATGATCTTATGTACTTTCTGATGAATGTATTATATATGCTACTGCAGCAGAATAGATGATGAATTATGTGTTGAAAAGAAATCTCCGTCCCTTGCCCTGTAGTGACCAATGTTACACTTAAGGTATCTATACGCTATGTGTTTAGCAGGAACCGCAATAAGGAAGATCTTATCGCATTTAGCGGTACTTTCAGACTAAATTTCGTTCACATAATTCATGAATCAGCAGCATGAGTCGTTTTACATATATGTTATAAGCGTTTCTCGTCTAAAGGCTTGCGGAAAGCATTAATACAAGAGAAGATCGGAGATGTAAGGGGTCAATCATGCGTCATATGCTTCTACTTTTATTCTGTCCTAAATGCCGTGGAAGACTTGCGCCAATGCATCTAATCCCAAAACAGCCGGAACGCCTGACTGATACGCCAAATTCCACAGGGACTATCAACTTGTAGTTAGGAGCCTCTAAGCCTATTTCTCAAGATGTCTGAGCCGGCTCACAAGTTCATTTCGACACACCTAAACAGCCAACTCAACCTCCTTGCTGGTCTCGATCTGCTCTCTGTACGGTTTCAGAGCCTTCTCGACCTCGCCACCTTTGCCGCAGAATCGGAGGACTTGCTCGGGGCAGCGACCAATGAAGTTCTTTGGGTCAAGCATGCCATCAATCTCTGCCCAGACAGGTTTGAAGAAGTCAGTTCTCTTAATACGCTCGATAAGATCTGTGGAATCGTTAGACTATCTTGAGGATTTCGAAGCGCTTTTGGCAAAATGGCTTACCGTTCTTGCCGCCTTCCTTCTTGACCACGTCGCTAGCTTGGTGGCTTAGGACACGGATCTCCTCATGGGCATCCTGGCGTGACTTTCCGAGGCTGACGAGCTTCATGATGATGTTCTCAGTAGCCATGAATGGCAATTCTTCCATGACTCGGCTGTGAATCCTAGCAGGATAGACAACAAGACCACTGCATATAATTGAGATTAGAATTTCATTGTTCGACGCTGGAAGTGTCTTGACCATTGCAAGGCAACTTTAGGAACTAATTGCTTACCTAACAACGTTGTCGAGAGTCATACAAATTGCATCAGCGCTCAAAAAAGCTTCGGGGATAGTAATCCTTCTGATTGCACTATCATCGAGAGTTCTTTCGAACCACTGAGCAGAGTAGGTATCGGCCGCATTCTTGTTTAGGTTGGAGAGGTGACGGCCAAGACCAGCGATTCTCTCACAACGCATCGGGTTACTAAGTAAATTAGCCATAAGTTTTGGGAGGTCAAGGCGATATAAATAATTAGGAATAAGACTAACCGCTTATATGCCATAGCTGACGAGCCAATCTGGTCCTTCTCGAAAGGTTCTTCCATCTCTTTTTGAGATGCAAGGTGTCGAATATCACTAGTAATCCTCTGGACTACGGCACCAAACTCAGAAAGAGCATTGCCTACACGCAGGTCGACCAGGCGAGTATAGGTCTGGGTGGAAATGGAATAGCAAGTAGGAAATCCAGCCTTGACACAAAGGATCTCATTGAGTTTGTCGACCTTCTCGCCATTGTTGTGAAAGATCTCCATGAAAGAGGCTAGGGTATCAGAATATCAGTCTCAGCGCTCCACAAGAGAGTTAATATGATAATACCTTGAGTGCCAGTCGTTCCCTGAGCACCGCGGAAGCGCAAGTCAGAGCGAGCCCGAGAGACATCCTCCAAAACCATGAGCAAGTCCTGAATCCATTGCGCAGCACGCCGTCCAACAGTAATGAGTTGTGCTGGTTGATAGTGGGTGTATCCAAGAGCTGGCATGTCCTTATACTCGACTGCGAACTGCGATAGCTTATGGATTATAGTAGCAAGCTTCGGAAGGAGGAGATCGAGGCCGTCTCGAAGGAAGATGAGGTCGGAGTTATCGGTGACATAGCAGCTAGTAGCTAAAAGTCAGTTAGTAATGTCGTTCAGATACATACGTCAGAGCCACGTACCACCGTAGTGAATAATTCCAGCAGCAGCAGGAGCAACTTGACCAAAAGCGTGGACATGGGCCTAATCAAGTTTCAATCTTGAATGAGCCGAGCGTAGGATTGTGAATTGCGGCTTACCATAACATCGTGTCTACGCTGTCAGAAAGGTCAGCATCGTTATATATTGATTCTTCCTCTTTCGACTGAAAAGTGAATCTTAGGGTTTAATTGAATAAAGTTATGTATCATACGGACCTTCTTTTCTTCCTTGGCAGCAATTGCCAAATCATCATCAGTAATAGTAATATGTGCCTTCATTTGCGAAATGGCCTGATCAGAGATATCAATGCCAAGCTCCTTCTCTGCTTCCGCAAGCCAGACCCAGAGCTGGCGCCAAGTCGAACCTCGAGTACGAGCAGAGAAGATTGTCTTCATTTCAGCACCTGAAGACTACGTTAGCAACATGATTACAGGCTTCTCGTGGAGAGGACAGTGAACGAGCACTGATTTGCATGTGCCAAGGCAAGTCAGGCATTGAAATTGTGAGGGAAATTGTGAGGGACTCTTACTCGCATAGCGAGAAGCCAGTGGCGTCTGGTATGTGTCGTTAGCAGACATTTTGTCAGATTGCTCCTTTGCGCGGTTGATGAAGAGGATCAGGAGAGGCGGGGGAGGGGCAATCGTAAAACTTTTTGTTCTGCCAGATCGCGGGGTACGTCATGGGGACTAGCGCCAGTAGGCGGTGAGGGGTAGAAGCGATGCCCCTTTTCCGACCATATATTGTGACACCAAAACTACCATAGAATTTGATTATGTGAACTCTGCTAGTCATCCACCTAGAAATTATCACGTCATTTCTTGTTATCGAGGGAGAAATTCAAGATTTCCAGAATGACAAGCCACCCTTAAGTGAAAAAAGCTCCTAGACTCATTGCTCGCCAACATGCTCCGTCCTCACGACGGTGTGAATCGTCTGGTTAAATCGAAATTTTTAGAAGAAATTTTTAATAAAAGTAGGGAAAGAAAGAGTATCGGCTTATCACCTCAACCATAATTTAACCTCTAAAGACTACTAACAGTAATTAACCAGAAATCTTGCAGTCTTAAGACGTTGAACGAATCGCAGTAGATCGACGTACATTCACATCAGAATTGAAATTAAACTCTAGTGGCTAATTTAGCTGGGTCTATACTATAATTTTCCGTCTTCACAGACGAATGAATCATGTGTATCGTCTGACTCAGCAAGCTCCTGAAGGGAAGGATCACCCATCCAAAACGTATTAGTAAGGTGCATAAATGAAGGCAAGCTGATCTATTTCATCCCCATCTTGACCCATATAGCCCACAATTTGCCAGCCTGTAGGAGCTGTAAACGTGCTACAATCACTTGTCACAGTCCCAGCTGATAATGTTCTACCGGTGCTCGTGGTAGCGAGAATGTAGAAGTTTCTCGTCTCATCATTATACTTATCCTGGCAAAGTTCTGCAGAAGTCCAGTATTCTGCACTACCCAGTGTGAGACTGATTTCAGTGCCACCAGTTCCACCATGCGTAAATGTAGTCCCTGAGGTGAGAGTTAGAGCCACCGCGTCAAGGCGCGAAGCGCCACGAAAGGTGATTTTCGAGGTTTTCGGAGAGGAAGGAATAGATTGAATGTCATTGAACCAAGTCCCATGAGGTCCGCCCCAGAATCCGGATTGCCGCAGAGAATTGCTGACTTGGTACGTGAAGTTGACCGTGATAGGATTGTGATCACTCAAAATTGACCCATTCGATTGCAGAAATTTGGATGATTCATAATTGAAGTAGGTTGCAGTGAGATTCAGCTGTTTGGAGCCGCGGTAAAAAACCTTGTCGACAGTCTCACATGTGTTGACCAAAGATGGGTTGTCACAGAGTGTTTCTACCGTTGGGGTCACACCTCCACGTTCAAGCTGAACCCACGCATCTGTGAGAGAGTTTTGAGTTTCAAAGACCGTGATCCCGTCTAAGGTGCGGGTGTAACGCGAGTTTGTGTCTCCATACACAAGAACGGAGTTTCCGACGGACCATGTGTCGATATAGTCAGCGACTTGCTGAAGATTTGCTGCCCGAGCCGTCTCATCGCCAGACTCTGTTCTGGAAATCATTCGTCAGGAGTATTCTCAGACCAAGAATATAATACATACCCAGCGTCCGCATGAATATTATATATATCTATATATACTCCTTCAGCGATGATTGTGCGCATCAGTGTGAATCCTTTCGGGGTCAGGCAATCTGCCCCCGAAGCGTCTGAGCAGGTATTCCATTTCACCCTCGTAAAGTCTATCCAGTCAAAATTTGCGAGGGTATTCAGACCACTCCCAATCCCGGCTGTACCTGATGTTGCGGTGCGATATGGATGATTATCAGTGGCATAGATGTACGCATGATAAGCAAAGTCTGCGCGATGATCAGCACATATAGCAAAATATTAGACGGCTGACTTTGGAATAAGTACCTTCCTGTACGTTAATCACATCATAGTCGTATTTTGCAAAAAGAGTTCCTATAGTACCAGCATTTGTCGCTTTGTCACCAGGGACAGCATTGTCGTTCAAGATGGCTGGCAGACCTGCAACATTAAATGATAAGACATTGAAATCTCCACCAGTAGCTGCCGAGACAGATACAGCCAAAATGGCTACTATCAAATTAAAAATAAATACGACCATATCAGCTATTCCTAACAAATATTGCTATCTACCTGGAAGCGAGGCAATGAAGACTGTCAACAGCTTTTATATTCGGGCAGTATCAGTGCACATGCTTTCCGGATATGTGAACAAACTCTATGTCCTAATAAAAGACGCTACTTTTCACCTGCCCCGCCATCTAGCTACCCGATGAGGCAGGAAATGCAGCCATAGCCAGGCACAGGTATGTGCCGAGACGTGAGTGATCCACCCAGGTTGGCAGCTTCATAGAAAGGCGTGCCGTCGTAACCCTGCATAATTGGTCTGGTCTTCATTCTCTAGACGCGAAGCACTCGGTGATATTACTGGATCAAGATCAGAGTTGCCGAAACGACCTCCTAGAAAAGACTCCGTTGCACCCTGCAGCCAAGACATCCAAATTGCAGTCACGGACCTACACGACCCACCACTCATATCTTTGGTGCCTCTTTCGCTCTGCTCGTATTTATTTCGAATTGTCTATACTGGAATCTAAAGTCGAATCCTGGCCCCATAGCTGATAATTGAGATAGTCGTCAGGGCAGGACTCCGTAGACACAGAAAGATGTAACTTAGGTCCCTAACAAATATATTGTGAAGTATAGTACTACTGATTTGCTCGAAAAAAAAATTGACTTCATGACTAAGCATCAGACTCATAGTCCGTAGAGAAGTACTCAACAATGCTTAAATGATCTATTTCTACGGTCATACATGCTTGGTATTCAGCTTTCAGGCTTGGCTTTGAATCAATAGCTGTATATAAGGCACCTTGCATAGACCCCTGCTTTACCAAGAAATCGCACAATCCGGGAAGAGGGGAAGCAGGGCACACACATGTCAGCTCTCCAGACGCCGCAGTGATTTACAAGCCACAATTGCCATTAGCAGTACCAATAATGTCAGCACTAAGGAGACTGGATCCAAGCAGGAAAGATATAAAATATAAAACCATCGCATATGCTTTGAAGCGATATTACGAATGCCTAATGTCTTCAAATCAAAGATGCACGTTTCCTTGCTTTTCATGGTATATAGTGCTTTGACAAGTCTAGCGTTTGCTGAAAATAGTCGCATACGCCCAGTTTTCACATTTCCCAACAATACATTCATCGAAGACATAGCAGTACGGTCCAACAGCGAGTTGCTTCTTACATCAGAAAGCGTACCTACTCTCTTCCGTCTCAATCCTACCGACTCACCCGTTACGGCACAAGACGTTTACACATTTCCCAACACCACTGGCTTAAGCGGCATCACCGAGACATTGCCTGATGTCTTCGCGCTCGTAACAGGCATCTGGGATCTGGCTAACACGCGCGCAACAACCCTCGCAGTCTGGACTGTTGACTTCAACCTGTCTCCTCCAGTAATCCGTCGGATTACAGGAATAGTTAATTCTACAATCTTTAACGGCATTGCTACAGTCCCTGGCTCACAAAATCTCATCCTTGCCGCCGATTCAGACATTGGAGCAGTATGGCGAGTCGATATTCTCACGGGGAGATATGAGATCGCATTTCGAGATCCACTTTTCTTACCGTTGGGAACAGCTCAAGGAATCAATTTAGGAATTAACGGCATCAGAACTCGAGGCCCGTTTCTGTATTTTACAAATTCGGCTCAGGGAATTTTTGGGCGGGTTGGTCTCAACTATCTCGGAGACAAGATTGGCGCCGTCGAGGTACTAGCAAATATAACCAAGCCTCTGGTTCCGGATGCGTTTAGTTTGGATGCGAAAGGGAACACATGGATTGCGACGCATCCAAGTGATGTTGTGGAAGTGAGACCTGACGGGGAGGAAGTCGTAATAGCGAATGAGACGGTGCTGCTGAACCCGACAAGTGCGCAATTCGGCAGAGGCTGTACGAGCCAAGAAAAAACTCTGTATGTCACAAATGGCGGAGTGTTTTCGGGGAACGATTTGATTAACGGGGGTGTGGTTGCAATCGATGTATCTCACATTTGAGAGCGACGTTAGGACGCTGAAGTTGAGAAACACTCATTTTATCGAACAAATGAGTAACACTTGCCTCTTCCAAGTAAGTCTTTCTATGATATTGTGCTTAGATTAGAGAACGAAGAGAACCTCAGGTTTCGGAAAGAGAGGTAGGCTATATCTCAGGTCCTGTCTGTGACAATTCGGCATGGTCAGTATGGACTGATGGATCAGAAACGATACCAACTTGCTTGTTTCGATGCCTAACGTCCTGAGCTTATGATGCATGACTGTGAGGCTGAGCTTATTATCAGTCACACCGACATGAGCAATAGTTACTGGAATCGACCTATTTAGCGAACGATCACTTGCATGTTTGTGCAAGGGTGTTGGCTCAGCATTCATCGCCCGCACCTCAACTCTTTAAATATGGGTGAAAGCCATTTCATAAAGCAGAAACAATTCAATACAATTTTCGGCCGAATTTGACGTTCATATAACATTCAATCATAATGCGATTCCGTGAACTAACAATTTCCGACATCGATGTCGCCGTCTCAATTGACATTGCGGCATGGCTTGATAACCCTTCAGAGGAATACCTCTACCCAGGACGCAGACGCCATCCAAAGGCATACCATGCGTTCTATGCACGAGGCCTAAAGCAGTCTATACGCGAAGATGGTGTCCTCTGCATAGCTGCGGAGACGGAGCCTTCGGACGACATGTGGACTGGGAGAGCAGAAATCTTAGGCTACGCGACTTTTGGGGTCGAGGACGAAAACGAAAAGGAAACGACGTTTAAAAGTAAGAGGAATCGAGTGTTTCTAAAATATAAACTAAAGACGTGAAGAGATCCAGTCGAAGTTAAAGGCGCGAAGGGAAGATCTATATGAGTTGTTCAATCCGGCAGTTTCTCTTAGGAGAGGCTTGTCCTACGGTGGTGACGCCGTATTCTTCGATGAATCAGATAAAACTCCCGATAAAAATATATTTGTGAGCCATGTATCCGTGGATCCTAAGATTCAGAAGAAAGGAGTCGGGCTCTCTATCGTGCGGTCGATACAACAGCGTGCTAGAGACGAGAAACTCCCTGTCGTGCTATACTCGACTGCGGTAGCTGAGAAGTTGTATCTGAAGGCCGGCTTCAGGAACATTGGAACTTGGGTATGGGCAAAAGACCACCCTCCAATGAAAGTCATGAAATGGGACCTCCCCATCAATGAGGAGCAAGAGACAAAGATATAAAGATCGTGGTATATTTCGCATTAAATAATACTAGATTTTTGAAGCTCGCTTCATGGAGTTGGCTGACGAGAGTATCCGTTAGCGATCTGTTCAAGTCCAATGACGAATAGTGTGACATACCTTCTAATTGCCTCCTTTTTTCCGCAAACCTCTCTGCAGGAGCACCCTCTACAAATCTCTCCGCCAATGCATCCATCGCGTTATATACAGCTATCATCCTCGCGTCTCTCAACGGCGCATTCTGCAGTCTTTTGGTCTCCATCATACTCTTGCCATCATTCACAGCCAATTGCTCCTGGAGATACTTATGTACGCTGTCATGGAACCCCTCGGCCGGAAACACCTTATTCACAATACCTGTCCGCTCAAGTTCTTCAACCTGTATCTTCCGCCCAAACATGAGAAACTCGTTGGCTCGATGCACGCCCAAGCTTTGAGCCCAGTTGATAGCAGACCCGTATTCTGGTACAAGTCCAAGAGACGAGAAGTTTACTGTGAGATATGTGGATGTAGATGCGAACAATATGTCAGCGCTACCCGTGAACCATGCTGCACCACCACCCACAGCCGGACCGTTCAAGGCTACCACGAAGACTTTCTTATGATCGATTATACTGCGAAGCATTTCAAGACCTACTCAACGTAAGATAAGCAAAAGTCAAGCAGCAGCATCAGGGAGAACAAGTCAATGATTGACACTGAGTGAATCCTACCTGGTGTAAATCGTGAGACATATGCCAGCTTCTTATCAGCAATATTGTCATATTGCTCTTTGGCATCTAATCTAGAGCCTTCGGGGCACGTGGTCAGCATTAATTTCTAGTCGTTCAGAAGAAAACTTACCTCTGACATCAGCGCCAGCAGAAAAGAACCTGCCCTCCCCGGTAAGCACAGTGAAGATCGTGTCAGGGTGCTCGTCCAGTTCGCGCATCGCCTGGATCACTTCTGGCATAAGTTTCCCGCCAAAGGAATTGAGGGCTTTGGGACGATTCAACTATTTGAAGTAAGCAGGATGCGATCCATAGCATCCAGAGGACCTGCCTTGATAGTCCCTATCCGGCCATCTATGGTCAGGACGATGTCTTCAAACTTCGTCATATTGAAAATGTCTCTGATGTTGAGCCGGTCGAGTGGTCGCTAGAGAATTGTAACGGTACATTCGCCCAAATTCGTTCAAAGTAGAGTAAGACGAACTTGATGGTCACGCTACCGAGTTGCCGGTAAAGTCAATATATTCGCAACTGCTCTTTGTCGCAAGGATACTTACACGAGAATAACACACAGACAATTGCGGGGGTGGTTCCCAAGCAGCCGGGTGCCGAGGCGCAACAAAACTTCAACACGACCACGACCTGCCCGCTAGTAGCCAATACAAACAAGCCAAGTATCACGCGTCATGTTGATTGTGGAAAATCGTACGTGAACAACATGATGCTACAACGACTGTATATGAAAATGTAAATCTTAGATAGAGCTTTCTAAAAAATGAGAGTTTTGGCAATCGAAGAAGAGTTCGTAATTAATGATATAGTTTAGTAAAAATACGGTACTGTACAGTACAGTACTCCTTTTTCACAGTCTAAGGAATTTGCTTATCTTGCGAAAACCTATATCCTATGCCAAATTCAATTGAATCCTAAAATTTGCCAAATGATTAAAAATTACCAGGTTAGCACTTTCTTTATTTGCCTGAATTCACTTACTCGAATTATTCATTATTAAGCTATTGAAGATCGATATTCGAATTTGGCACGGGACATGTTGTTTGCACGGGGCACCCGCCTGCAGCGGCTATTATGTTCGTTCCAACAAAGACAACATTGCGGGGTATCACATATCGACCTTAGCCACGCCTCAATCATTCGATTGTATGAGGATGGTAGAGCCTGCTTGGTCGATGCTTGAAACGCCATGAGCAATGGTCACTGGACGAATCTCCCCGTCTCCAACGCGTCTGCGCCAGATCGCTCTGGTGGCGAACGATCTAGGAAGGGCAAGGTATTTGCTGGTACGCTGACCGTCCTCGACGAGTGCCTCCAAGCCAACTAAATCGACGGCATAGACGACTGTGCTTGGAACGGAGGTCATTTATGAAGATCCTCTAGTCGAGCAATGGGGGCTGAGAAATATCCTTGGTTCGCTGGTCCAGAAAGTGGTGTCATGTAGACTATCTGCTAATGCTATGCGAGTATAGTTCCGCTCGGCGGCGACATCATTGAGGTGCGAGATAACAAGGCTGCTGGTAGAGAATTTGGTGCTGATGGAGGAACAGGTCGTTTCACCCTTCAGGCCTAACACGACCGCTGGTAGACTGCTCTCGAAGCGCGGCGATGGCGGATATATGATCATAATGCAAACCAAGGACGCGTTCGAACGCCGGGACTTTTTGGAACGAAATGGCTTAGGAAAGGTTGTATTTACACATGAAGTTGAGGGCTCTGTTTGTGTTCAGTACCACCCGAAGGGAATTAAAGGTACACCAAACTATGTCACACTATCCACGAGAACTGACTCTGACATAAACCAGGCGACGTGATTCCTGAACTCGATTCTCATACCACCTCATCTACGAACCCTAATCCTGTGCTCGATCCTTTCTCCCCCTGGCACGCCTGCGGTCCTACCTCCTCATATCCCACCTATTCGGCTGCTATGAAGCGGCATTCAAATCTGCATCTCCTCTCTGCTACTTGTCGACTTGCTCCAGGCGATGATGATGTGGAAGGCGCAGCGCAGCAATGGGAGGATCTTTTCGGAGTTAAAAGACGGAGAAGCAAGGGCGAGAGCAAATTCACGAATGCTAGGCTAAGATTTATTCCTGGAAAGCAAACGGAGAAAGTAGGGCTCGTGGAGTTATTAATTGGGATTGAGGGAAAGGCTGCGCTGAATGCTCTTTTGAGTAGAGCTAGAAGCGAGGGTGTCTTGGAGGATGATGGGGTTGTAAATATGCTGGGGATGAAATGGGTGTTCGTCCTTTCAAGCGAAGGATGGGGAGCAAGCAGATTATGAGAAGTCTCATTCTCATGTCACATACCAAGTTGCAACTGGAATGAATTGCATGATGTTCTGAGAGAGAGACTTCTGTTGTCCATCTTCTACGGCACTAGCAGATTTGCTCGAAAATCCGTAAGGACGGGTTTACAGTCCGGACCACCAACTCGTCTCTCCCAGCTCAAATGATGCCTTCAGCGGCGTGTCGGCACTCGAGTTTCCAACCAAAACATCATACGTGCCACTCTCCTCGATCCATTGATCACGCTCCTCATCCCAGAAACTAGTAGCGTATTTCCTCTGAATCACCACTTCTACCTTCTTATTCCCACCCTTCCCAATGATTTCTTTCTTGAACCCTTTCAATTCCTTTGGTGGCCGTCTAATAGACGGTGTCTGCTGCGCAACGTATACCTGGACAACCTCTGCGCCATCTACAGATCCCGTATTCTCCACATCCACACTGACGATAACAGCGCCCGTCTTCGGATCCAATGCCACATCCAAGCCAGAAAACTTGAACGAAGTATAAGAAAGACCCCAACCGAAAGGATACAATGCGGCCTTCTTTGTAGCTTCATAAAACCGGTACCCAACGTAGATGTCCTCCCCATACAATACACGGCCACGCTCTGATCGATAGCTCAAATAAGCCGGGTTGTCCTCAATGAGCTTCGGGAATGAAAGCGACAGCTTCCCAGACGGATTCACATCTCCATAGAGCACGTCCGCAATGGCGTTTCCGGTCTCGTTTCCCCCATACCACGCATGCACCAGTCCAGCGACATCTTTCTCCCACGGCATCGTGACAGGAGTCCCGGACTGCACCACGACCACCGTCTTCGGATTAGCCTTAGCCACAGCAGCGACCAACTCGTCGGTGTGTTCAGGTAAGTCCATGTGCGGCCTATCATGTCCTTCAGTCTCCCACTCAGAATTGAGGCCCACGCACAGCACGACCTGGTCCACAGATTTTGCCAGCTCAACAGCTCTACTAATCTCCTCCTGCACGTCAATAACTCTTGCGGCGCCGATTCTCAGTCCACCGCCACCAAATGACACAACACCATCTGCGTCCGAGAGCTTAGACGTGACGCCACTAGCCCAAAGGACTTTTATCTTGTACGTATTCCCCTTCTCCACTTTCTTTGTGCCCTTTTCCTCAACGGTCCCAACGTTGAAGAAACTACCTCCTGCCCGCTGCTTCGTTTCGTTGTCGACAAGTAGCTCATCATCAAGCCAGAGCTTCGCTGTCCCGTGGACAGTGAGGCCGAACTCATACTCGCAGGATTCGTCGGGCGTGAAGTAAGCTTCCACTTCCGCCCACCAGAGATCCTCCATTAGTTTTGGATGCGTGAAATCAGAGAGGAACATGTTTGTGTCTACGATCTGGATGATTTCCACTGGCTCGCGGCTAGTGTCTGTGTGAGGCGAAGTGAAGGCTTTAAACACCACACCTGGCTTGCCATCTGCGGTCTTGACCTGTGGGCCCAGCTGTGGGAGCATTTTGTGGGCGTAGCATCCCGTCGAGTATTTCACGTCTCCCTTCTTAGCAGAGATACCTTCAAAGGGTGTTATGGCGTAGTATGGATTGAGCATTGCAGAGCCGCCACCACAGTAAGCGGTGGATTTCGCATGAGGGCCAATGACGGCTAACTAAGAAGAAGTGAGCTAGTCTATAAAACACATTGAACCAAGGTACACCTACTGTCTTATCCTTCTTGAAAGGGAGCACAGCTCCTTCATTTTTAAGCAAAACAATCGACTCGGAAGCAATTTTCCTTAGAAGGGCGGCTGTCTCAGGCGTGTCACGGGATCCCTCAGGAGCATTTTCTGGTACACCAGTCTTGCTCACTCGATTTGAAAGCTTGAGTAGCTCTCTTACACGAAGATCCAGAGTGTGTTCTGTCACTTTCTTTGAGAGAAGCGCATGTTCGAGAATCTGGCCCCGCCATTTAGTCGGACCCGGCATCTCCAAGTCGAGACCAGCATTTATTGCTTCCGACGTTGAATATGTTCCGAACCTAGATTTATGTAAGAATTGTCTTCCAAACAGAGAATATGAGTCCTGACTCACCAGTCACTCATGACCAGACCATCCCACCCCCACTCATCTCGTAGAATATTTTGTAAGATCCTGCGGTTCTCGCTCAGATGCGTTCCATTCAACTTATTATAAGCCGTCATGAAACTCCCCGGCCGTGAGTCTCTGACAGCAATCTGGAACGGCAAAAGATAAATCTCCCTCAACGCCCGCTCCGTGACTCTAGAATCAACAGCCATTCTTTCATGCTCTTGGTCATTAGTAACAAAATGTTTAATCGATGCTATGACACCGGTTTCTTGAACGCCCTTGACAATAGAAGCAGCAGAGAAGCCGGCAAGTACAGGGTCTTCGGAGAATGATTCAAAGCCACGGCCGCCCAGAGGGGAACGCTGCATGTTCACTGTTGGGCCGAGGAGTACGTGGGCACCTTTGGATTTGGCTTCCTCTCCCATTAAGTGACCGGCCTGTTGGAGGAGCTCTGTGTCCCACGTTGCGGCAAGGGCAGTGCCATTGGGGAAACAAGCTGCTGGGGCGCTATTGAAAAATCGGGTTCCCCGGACGCCATTGGGGCCATCTGACAAGCGTAGAGAAGGGATACCAAGTCTAGGAATTGCTTTGGTGTGCCAAAAATCAATACCTGCCACTTGTTAGTTTTAGAAACTCAGGAATTTGAGGTCATTTTTTTGAACTGCTTCTTACCTGCTGTCAAGTCAACCTTCTCGCTCTTTGTGAGCTTCTTTAATGTTTCTTCAACATCGAGAAGCTCGATTGGAGGAAGTGGAGTCTTGACACCACCAGATTCACCCATTGTATTGGTGATATATGCAATTATATATTTAAGGTAGGCTGAATAGAACAATCGCGAAATGTATATCAAAACAGGAAGAAAAACAAGAGAAGAATAATAACTCTTGAGCAAAGAGGAAGGATGATAGAGCACTTCAGTCCTATGAGTGGGAGTATGAATACGCAAGAGACTCGGGAGATCGTCGGCAGGGAGCCACTTTTGGAATCCAGAGATGGGATTATTCGTCAACGATGAGGTATCTGTACCGATTGTGACGGAATGTCGGCCCTGCTCCCGATAGATCTACCCCGCCGCCAACCCCCCTGAATTTAGCGACCCCTCATTGCAAAGCTGGGCGCCGGAGTTCTCCCGCGGGCTGCACAGGACAGGATAGGATAGGCACATGCCACACGCGGCTTGGCCTGCCCATGCAGGAAACAGATAACGATATGTGTGGTTGTATATAAAAGTTGTCTTGCAGAAGGCGCTCGAGTGGCTTCTTGCTTATTGGTATTCGATCCCGGTGCTGCTTGGTGCTTCTCAAGGCTTGCATGCGGGTGAAGCCGGCCAAAGGCGAGGTCTGGTTGTCTCTCTACACCGACATTTGATGTAGAAAGCAGCTTTCATTACATCTGAGGTAGTTCTCGCTTGGTTGTAAGTAAATCGTTGATTGCTCTACTTGTGGCATTTGGACAGCCTGGAGATATAGGGAGTGGGACACTTGCTTCCTGCAAGTCAGTCCTGGCGGCTAGACGTCAAGTCTGAAGATGTGCAGTACCAAATATTGAGTTGAATATATCCATTTGCTATGTATCCGGGTATCTCATCAATCTCGTATATCATCACATCATATATCCGTTAAGATCAGCACTTGCTTTGCAATTGTTTCACTTGCCTGTCTCTCTCTCAACCTACCTAGTCTCTCCACCATAGATTTTGGCAATCTTACTCTATACTTCTCTGGTATGACTTTCTGCTTCACAATTAAGATAGGTTCAGCATCTTCATTCATCAACCACACTTTTGCAATCATATTTGAACCAGACTTGCCAATCCAGTAGCTGACTTGATGCTGAAGCTTGAAGGGCACAAGCGATGTAGCAACCGATGTTATCTCACGATTTGAGATTTGCGGGCAGACCGCTGTATCAAGCATCTCAGTTGTATTGTGCCAAGGCGCAGCTTCCATATGACGGCACTTCTGCCTATCGCTCTCCAGACAGAGAGGAGTGACACATGCAAAGGTTGCACAATCTTCTGAGTCAGCCAGTATACGTGCCCACAGGCTTGTCTTTTCGCAGCGGAGGCGGAGACACGAGTATGGACTTTCTTTCCTCACCCAGGCGATAATAAGTTCTTCACCATTCCTGTCGATGCCGGTATGTTTGAGCATCTCTAACATGGACCGTACAATATTTATCACACTATCTTGCTGCCCCGTCGATAATTTGTTGAACCAACCTTCTAGGTCATCCGTTCGAAAGTTTTCTACCATGTGGCATTCATCTTTGAGAGCTTTCCAATGTTCTGGCTTTTGAAGGCGGGACTCGACGAATGGCACCATAACATCAGCAAGAAGTTCACGAAGTGCAACTCTTCTCGCCACCCCAGTGCAGAGACTTATTTGGAGTCCGCATATTGAATTGAGGAATGCAATATCTATCTCATTCAGGGGAAGCATCAATTGCTGCTGTTTCAATGTGACCCCATTTTGTTTGACGTAGGTAGCATTGAAAGCAAGAACAGCGTATTGCCCACCTTGAAAGCCTGCCTGCCTCTCTCGAAGCTCCCAACTGCAATCATTAGTTCCTAGATGCTTCAGATGCGCGTTTGTAAATGGGTGACGAAAGGACATGGTCTCATTCAAAGGACAGTCTAATTTGACCGTGGTGCCACCGATTGATATCTTCTCTGTCGATTTGAATACAGATATAGGCCGTGCATCAAATTGGCGGCCACTACTCCAGTGAAGTCTCCTCAAATGCTCATCCTCAACCCCTTGAGGGTCACTGATAATGCCTCCTCCGATTTCGATTGCGTGAAGTGCGTCGTGAGCCTGGAATGAATCTGTAATGAATCTAGCCGGGCCCCAAGTGTCGGCGATCTCTTGTGGAGTTGCTACAAGATCGAACCTAGCTTGGTCAAGCATCAACGCGGACGGCCGAAACACAAGAACGGAATCCTTAAGCATGTCTTTCATGCAAGTAAAATCCAGCAGTCCCAAAAATATGTGCTCGAGGTGCAAGTCCTGTGATTGAGATCCCAAGAGATGCACTTCCTTGAGCTCTTTCACTAGATACGCAGGATGTAGTACGCCCACATGTGCTTGCATATAGCTCATAATGCCCAAGAATAAGCATTGAACGACCAGTGCTAAGTCGATTTCGTGATGATCGATATAAGTCTTCCCAGCAAATATCGTCAAGATGTGTTGAGCGATGCCTTCACAACGTACCTGTCGATCCATACTCTCGAGATCACGTACCCAATCGCTGAGTGCGATATGGAACGATGTTATAAGCGAAACATCCACAGTACATAATTCGATAGGGCCCCTTTCACAATGGATTCGTAAAATAGTGATTGCATTGCAGCTTAGACCACTCTCCTGAAGGAATCCAATAGCATGTCTGATTCTCTGGACATCTTGCAGAATTGAGATGATATCGGCTCTCTGAGTGTGCAGATTGCGTATCTTCCGGGACTCACAATCCTTGTTAATCCACGCGACAGAGTTTTCTTTCTCGAATCGTACACGTGAAGAGTAGGATTGCGGGTCATCCTGTTCGAGTGGAACTATGCCCGCAAGACCGCAATATTCACTAAGTACTTCCCTTGCTCGTCTTGTTGGATCTTTAATAGGGTGAAAGCGCCTCAACTGTGGGCTATCACTAATTTGGTAACCTCCTCTATGAACACAGTTCTCCTGATGAAGCCAGGGGTCCGCAGGTACACCCAGTGGTATGGGATGGGTGACAGGTATCCAAGGTGAGTCTACCTCTCCATCGATAAGAAGCTTAGCCATTTCTTGGAAACTACATCCGATGTCTAACAGCTCGTGGAGCCAATCGAAATCTTGCGTAGCGACCTAGGTGTCAAAACATTAGATGTGTTATCAAACGGTAGAAGCCCAGATGCGACCGAAATGGGCCCGACCGTCACACCTCAACGGTATGAGCCGTGCTAAGACCCGACAACGCTCATATGTAGAGTACTTACATCCTCAAAGTTCTCTTCTAGTAGCTGGTATATGGTAGAGAGCGAACCACTATCTGCAGCCTTTTGTAATGTGAAGGGTGTAGGGCGTGAACTGATTGATAGACTACCAACAGCATCAAGCGATGCGTCGTCGAGGTTATTCCTGGAGGGTACTGGTGAGTTCCATTCGCCTCCATAGCTCATCTTGTGACTGCTTCCTACACTTGAAGGGTATACTGGCAGTTTACCGCGCGCGGCATACGACTTCTCAGACTTCCCCAAATCAGCTTCCAATGCCACTTCACGAGCCGCTTGCTTTGATTCAAGCAAATTCCTCACCAATGAGAAATTTTCACTCTGAGCAGACGGCGAGGACGGCATAGGCTTGCTGTGGGTTGATAACGAACTATCGACGATCAACGAGTTGTATCTTTTCGAAACTTCTGTAAAACCTTCTTTCAGAACACATAGTCTACCATCCCAATCTCCGCTTTCATTCGCAAATTTCTTGAGAATATTAACTGCGGGACTGTCAGCACCCACGTCTGCTGTATCCGTATCGTAGGCGAAAACGAAGCTAGAATGCTTCCAGTTTGCAAATTTCACTTTGTCGCTGTCGTTAGCGAATGTTTCCTGTAGCTTTTGTAGATCAAAGGCCCGTCTTTTTAATAAGGTGTTCGGAATGCACAAGTTTAAAGCGCCCTGAATGCAGGATGTCTTATAAGATACCATTGGACGAAGATCCAGAATCAAGAAGGTGCTTGGAGGTAAATCACGCGGCCTTGCGTCCACGAATTCGATTGCTAGTACCAGATTTATCTTTGGTGGGGCCTGCAAAAGCATGAGCAGGTTTGCCGCCGGTTCGGATCCGAACTTCGCTTCACTGGATGGTTCATTTTGAATACGAACGGAGGGTGGAAAAACACATGGTAAGCCGAGGCGGATACAAGCTGAGCACGAGAAAGAGTTATCTGGCAGCGCGTCGCATTTAATTCTCCGGCTTCGACAGCTTCGACAAGCCTGGTATCCTAGGCGATGTTAGAATACGAAATATCAAAGAATGAACTTGAACGTACTTCGGCGGTAATTTGGCTCGAAATCGTCGTTTTCCCCCAGACTCCCTATACTAGCTCTTCTGCCAGCACAGGCGCCAGGAGTCTCATCGTGAAACGACAGAACATCTTTTTGAGCAAATTTACTACCGCACCTGGGACAAATATGTGGTTCGATTCTGGGACTGCGTTTCTGGCGCGGGATGCGGATCCTTTCAAAAAGCTGAGCTTGCTTGTGAACATCCTAAAAAGCAGTCAGCACCTACTTCAAGCCAGAACAAAGCATAGAGAAACTTACATAACCTAGATACTGATAATCCTTTGTGACTCCTGTCCATTGCTTGTCTTTCACCTCTTTAGGTAAAGGTTGGGTCATGCTTAAAGGTTGATAGCTATGTATCTCGGTACGTTTATGTTCGCGAGGCTCGTCGGCGTGGAGCTTCATGTGACGTTCCAAGTGGTCTGACCTACGGAATCTCCTCGAGCAGGTCTGGCAGAAATAGGGCCTCTCCTGATCATGAATCAAAAGATGGCTTTTGAGATTGTGATGATTCGTGAATTCCGTTTCACAATAAGGACATTTGTGTTTCTTATGTATTACAGATCCCTCATCCATATATGCCAGGAAGTTTTCAAAACTTTTGTCGTCGCTTTCAGGAGCTGTATGCATTGAAGCTTCATTAATGGACGTATCTGCGGTCTGTTGATTGCCCGAAGACAGAGGACCACCAACCGTGTACGGAGCTGATGTGCCATTCACCGCCGGGCGTTTCATGGAAGTTCCTCCTCGCTCGGAGCGTACGCCCAGGGGATTTTTAGAAATGCTCAGTTCAATGTCCCTATATTTAATGTTATGGGGAACTCGAGCCCTCAGCTCTTGGAGCGCTGCAGCAGCAAAAAAGTCGTCCTCATATTCGACGAAGCACCTGAGTCCAGTTGCTTTTGTCCTGAAGCATAGCCGTTTGTACCCAACAGTGCTTGAGAACAGAGTTTTAAGTTCCTCTTCAGAGGCAAGAGCAGGTAGATTCCCTACATCAAGAGTGTCGCCGGGTCGCTCCTGATCCGTAAGAGAAATTCGTTGATTCCTGTCAGTGCCATTCGCTTGTGAGGACTTGAACTCCCATGGGAGCTCGCTGAGATGCAGGTGACTGGTAGAAGGACGTGGCAATGCAGGCCAGTCATCGTCGTAACTTGTTAGCTTGGTCAAAGGTAGCTCTGATGCCTCTGATGCCTGCCAACCTGCGCTGAATCGCGAGTTCTCAGAAGACTTGGGATTGTCAGCCCTAGCCTCGTCGTGCTTCCCTCAGAAGGTAAATACAAACCATATCAAGTAGGACTACACTTTTGACCACACATTACTAGATAATCTGATGCGTCGTTTGTCGACAGTTGGTGAGAGAAAGACTCCGAGCCTCGCTGAGATCCATCATGGTGAAGTGAGGCTGAGGCTGAACCTGCATATTTGCCTTGCAAAAACATCCTTGTTACTTCCCCAGAGAATTGGATGATCGGACCAATAACTCGAAATATCGGAGGATTTCGCCGCCCGGACATGCTTGCTTCATATTTTCTAGTGTGCATCGAGGTACTTGAAGGGACGTCAATTGCTGTTTATCCGGCGTTAACCACGTACACGTACTCCAGGAAGCTGCGCAGCTCTTGTCACATGTCTCTGTTGAACTCGCGATGCCGACTCCAAGAAGCAATTCCGTCAACCGGCACTCGATCGAGTGTCGACGTACGCCACTTTCATTGCCACTCTCCATCTGCCGTCGACCTTCCGGATCGGGCTGACCAACTTCGTCGCTGCTGGTTCCCTGGTTCCCTGGCCTGGATTGTCGCGCTGCTCGCTGAGCACGGTCAGATCTTATCACAACCCCTTGGGAATGCAGGGATACAAGCTTTCTCTCCACTTCCCGCCATCGAACCACATATCAGACTCCGGAACTGTCTGCAAGGGCCTGCACTTGCTCATCTTACGTTGACGGACCATGATCTGCAGTAGTTCCTTATATACCACGGGCCTCACCACGCCAGCACCATGTTGGAATCCTCGCTGCCCGAGTGTCTACGCTCGTGTCGATGTATGGTGCGATGGCATTCGACGAGAAGCCCCGCGATGCAGGCAAGCGAAAGAAGGTTCTCTTCTTCACCAGCAGCGAATATGGCCAGGCTAATGTCATCCTCGCCGTTATGAGTGAGCTACTCCAGCGGCCGGAATATGAGGTTCACGCTGCATCATTTATGTCCCTCAAGAAACGCGTTGAGGACCTTAACAAGCTATCTGGGACGAGTAACGCGAATAGTGCTGTATTCCACCCGCTGCCAGGTCCATCGGCTCTTGAAGCATTGGCTGCTAAAGATGAGTTCATAGGACCGTATCCGCCAGGAATAAATGGAGCTCTGAATACGTATCGAACGACACTCCCAGCAATGGCAACTACATGGGATGAAGACGGGTACATGTTGAGCTACGAGAAATGTACGCGTATTCTGGAAGTGGTCGATCCGAAGATCATTGTTGTCGACCCGCTCTTCAGCCAAGGACTTGAAGCGTGCACACAGGCGTCGCGCGAATGCGTCGTTCTCAGTCCAAATACATTCCAAGAGATACTCCGGAAAAAGCAGCCCTGGTATGCCTTCAATTACTTTAAGTATCCAGCGTACGTACAGTCAAGCATGTGATGTAGGCAGATAGCATTAACTCAATTCAGAATTTCTTCTGGTTTTCCTTTCCCAGTGCCGTGGTCTCTAATTCCCGCCAATGCTTACCTCAAAATTCGCATGCTGTTCATCCTCATAACTTCTCCAGCAGTCAAAAATCTCATGCGATGGCGCAAAGACCGGAAACTGCCAGCGCTGCCACCAGTGTTCGATATCTGGCAACCACAAAATCACTACTTGGTTCCTTCAATTCCTGAAACAGACTTCCCGTCCCACCTCCAACCAAATGTCACTGGATGTGGACCAATACTGCTCCCTGTGTCTTCAGTCGCAGAAGTGGACCCAGATCTCCACGCGTGGCTCTTGCGAGGGCCCACTGTGCTGATCAATCTGGGTTCCCATATCAGAATGGACGGTACCATGGCACAAGCATTTGCTTCTGCCTTGAAAATCCTACTTGACAAGAGGCCCGATATTCAAGTGTTATGGAAGCGCAAAACATCTGGCGGACTAGCACTTCGGGACCAAACGAAATCAAGTACTAAGTCTGCAGGGGGTTTCCAAGGCAACGAATCAGACAACGACTCACTGGATGCCATTTCTGACGAGGTCGCGGCAGGAAGAGTCAAGGTTTTGGAATGGCTTTCAGTGGATCCTTTATCTGTATTACAAAGTGGTCATGTTGTTTGCTCAGTACACCACGGAGGCTCGAATTCTTTCCACGAGGCACTTAGGCAAGTCGATGTTTCCCAGGCAAGATTCACGGCTTACTGTATGTAGTGCTGGTGTCCCACAAATCATTCTGCCTTGCTGGCTCGACACTTTTGAATTCGCAAACAGAGTCGAGTACTTAGGTATTGGAGTCTATGGTAGCCGGAGTGCTGCACCCCGAGTCGAAGCAGAAGAATTATCAAGAGCACTACTGAAGGTTCTAGGTGAAGGTTTCGAGGCTTCTAAAATCAAGCAAAGAGCCAAAGAGCTTGCGCAAATAAGTGGTAGGGTTGGAGGCCGAGTCAAGGCCTGTGATAAGATCGTTGAGCTTTTGGAGCGTGAGAAATAGCTTGTCTGACAGAGTCTAGTCTTGGAGGGTGACCTTGGATATATCCATGAAAGGACCTACCCCGCAGGAAGTATATATATCACAAAAAATCTATCTCTTGAGTATCTTCTAGAGACATCAGCTCGACATCAGAGACCGATGCAGAATTCATTGAGATATTGCGGATGATCACATGATTCTATGTCCGCCCCGACACGGTCCATACACTCGGTCAATCCGTGCCGCACCCTTACGTCCAATTACCAGCTCCCATTGGAGGACAGTACGGTTAAGCCAATGAAACAACGCAAACTTCAAGCTGAAGCGCAGCGCCCAATGCTGACGCGGCGAATCCAGCAATCGGCCTGATAAAACTCCATCTTCGATAAGTATATCCGATCCGCCTAGGCAGCCATTTTATCGACCTCAACACAGCGTCCCAGAACCACAACTTCCGTCTATCAGCCTAATTTATCAGTCTGTTTCTTCAAATCTCATCTACATTTCTCCACACCAAAGAACAGTCATGAACAGGCATCGATATGAGCCGGTAAGCTCTTCCTTTGCCCCATCTGCGTCATTCTTATCACTAACAATTAAGCTATAGGTTGCGCAACGCGACACCTCTCAGCCAATAATCCTCTCTCCAATCCCCACTTCATCCTCATCCACCACTCACTACAACTTCAACTCTGGTCTCCCTACAGGGTCCACAGCTCCCTCTTCAATAGCACCTTCAGTCCCAAACTCGCCGCCTCCATCCTTCCACAGCCATTCTCCACCTGGCACCCCGCGACCCCCGCCATCACAAGAACTATGGGGTGTAGCACCCTCTACAATCGCCTTCACCGAGACCTCCAACGACCACCTCGCTACCATAGCCGGCCTAAAGCAGCGGATTGAGTGGCTAGAAGAAAGTATCGGCCGACTACTACTCGAGAAAGACCGCAGCTCCAACTCCAGCTCCAATTCGGAAGCTGAGCGAAGGGTAGAGACGAGGAGTCCGCGGGAGAACTGCTGTGTCACATTCAGCGATGCCTCTCCAGACTTGGAACAGGCAATAACGAATAGTAATAGCAATTGCTGTGTTAGTTTCAAGAGCAAGATTGGCGAGAAGGATCGTGAGCGCGAGAAGCAGAGACGAGCTATGTTCTTCTATGGGTTCTGCTTCTTTGTGGCCATGGTCGGCTTCACAGTTATTCTAAGCAGTGGAGCGAGAAAGGCGGCTACAGCAGGGACTGTGGTTGAGCCGCAAGGGATATGAGTGAGTACCAACTTTGGACTGTATAACAGAAGATAAAGGTCTTTTGGTTTGGAGTTGGGTTTATTATCCCGGCGTACCTTGGATTGAAAGCTTTAGGATCTCCGTAATATATCCCAATCTATCTTTCTAGATCTAGCTTTCTTGCCTTCTCGAAAACCAATGTTCGCCACGCACCGTAATACGCCTATTTTACTGCCATCTATGCTCAAATATTCTCATACACTATATCCCTAGCGCTATCCATCGCCACACAATTTTTTTATCCCGCAAGCAATTACTGCGCAAGTAGCCCCGGAATCTCTTCTTCCAAGAACTCTACAACAGCATCCGGCCCTCTCTCAATCTGCAGACCATGCGGCAGGGCCATCGTCTTGATCCCGGGCACCGTGTCTTTAGCTATCTGTTGTATCTTCGCAGCTTCCTCATCTGTCCACATCGAAGCACAGAACTATTTTACCCCAATCATTAGCATTCAAGCCTCTATTTTCCTCGTCCCCATTCCCACCTCCAACGCTTCGCGAAAGTAAGGTCAGATATAAGTAGACATACCAGCACATCCGGCCGTTCCCTCTCGCACATAGCCTTCACATCCTCTATCCGCTCCACGTTCGCACGGTAATCAATTGTATACCGCTCCTTTAGATCCTCGACTACTCGGCCGACAAGCACTTTAGCCCGGGAGGGCACTTTATTGACGGTACAGAGCTTGTAGGGCCCTTTAGGTGCCATTGTCTTCGAATTTCAAAGAATAATCGGAAACACAGTGGGAGAATTCGACAGATTAATGAGACAAAAGAAAGAATAGAGGGAAAAGCAAGGAAGAAAATATACCTACTACAGTTATGAACTCTTCTTTTTGTAAAAGATTACCGAAAGCGCAAGTACGAGGTGGACCGGCTATTAATGTGAAGTCCGCCTAGGCTGAGTGGAGGGTGGACAGCGGGGCCCGCGCCGATAGCGGGACATAGCGGAATAGGGAGACGGCAATGTGCAGCTTTTGATCACACACATCAAAGGAAGAATTTCTGCGACGTATGCTTGATGAAAGCTGATATCTGAAAAGCTATTCGAGTTTGGATGCTAGCTAGGACAATGTGTCTGGAGGTGTGCTTGTTAGTTGCTCCTAGATGTTAGTGAAGCCATACATGGCCAGTAAAAATGTGTAGTATAGCAATAATTCCAGCCAGATGTGATCCTTCTTCCCACTCAAGAGTCGAACATCTCGCGCTTCACGAGCCCGGCATCGACAATCCTCTTTGTCCACCTGACCTCTTCCCAATCCGTCTCCCTCACTGTAAGAACATGCAACAGCCACCCTGAGACCGTCTTTCTATCTCGCTTCAACCGGCCTAGGACTCTGGCCATCTTCCCTTGACTCCCAATCAAGACTCTGCTCTCACTTTCTCCCAAACCTGTAGACTTGTAGTTCATTAATATTCCATTTACGATTGGTGGTTTGTCCGGAAAGAAGAGGTCTCCAAATTGAAAATGCTGCTTAGTCGTTTCAGGCTCGCGATTCGAGAAGATGACTTTAGCGTATAGTTCGATGACTGCGTCTTGATTCAGAGCATTGCATCGACCCCCTTCTTTATACATCTCTCCGATGCGGAAACACACGCGAAGAAAGCTTTGCTTGGAAATGCCTATGACCAGACAGTGATCTGATCCCAACGATGGAAAAGCCGGTCGGACGAAAGGTCTGAGTGGAAGATATTCATGACTGTCGTCTATATTTACCTTCAATGAATTAGGGGTTCGGTGTAGACTCGGTGATTTGGAAAGCTCGAAAGATTTTGGAAAGATCTGTGCTCTGAAAGCGACTTTCTGGGTTTGTGCACGTTTTGGGTCATCCGTGGCTGCATCTTTCTGAAGCATGAAAGACCGATCTTCTTCCTCGGACATGTGATGCGAGTCTATATCTGTTGGATTAGAGTAACTATTGTTGTCGGTCTGGGCGAAGTTTACCACATTGCTTGGCGAGAGAGCTGGTCCCTTTGAATCAAAAGCTGGAGATTGAAGAGAATAATCGTTAGTATGCCTTGTTCCTTGTCTCTCAGCAACAAGCAATGATCTTTCCAATTTTGTAGCCTCCACAGGGGTTGCAAATTGTTCTGATACTTCAATCAAGATCTCCTCATCCTCTGGATCCACAGGAAACCCGTCATTCGGAGTTGGAGACTGGTATGCTGGAGATAGGTGAGTTACTGGACTCGAAAGGATAAGCTTTGGAGCTGCAGTCGTGTTTGGACTGTGCTGGGGCTCTGCTCGACATCCTGTAGGTCCGAAAGAATCTTTTAGTGCTTGAGATCGTTGTCCCACTTGCTGCAGAACAGGCACATTAAAGATTGGTCTTAGAGGATCCGAAGTATCCCGCAAGACATCAAGAAAATCATGATCTTCCAGGCCTTCGTCGAATTCGTTAAGTTCAAAATCCTGAGAAACATCATAATCAACAATTTCGACTTCGTCATCACCTGGCCGGTTCGTGTAGATATTGATTGAGCGTCGGCAATCTTCCTCATCAGCAATCCCAGACTGAGTCCCATCTGCACCAATTTCACAGGGCTGAGTCGTCTGGCAGTCATACTCAAGCACGAAATCTGTAACTTCGATTTCTGAAGCACAGGCCTGACATGATTTATTTAGGCCTGTTGGATCCTGCCGAATGTTCCCGCTCGGATTCGCACTAGGCTTTTCTAGATTTCCATGAGCTGCTTGACTGCCAGCATCATATTTCGACATGTGATCCATGAGGCCATTAAGGGCCCCAGCTTCACTGGAAGTTGGTTCAGCGAAATCAGATAGCTGTCTATTGACTTCATGATGCTCGTCAGACTGGGGATGATTCACGGCAACATTCATAGGAGCCACGATATCTTTGACTCCGAGTGGACCTTGGTCAATCGGCTTATTTGAATTCCGGCCTCTACTTAGAGCAGGTTGTGTATCCACTAATTGAAAATTTTGGGTATCCCAGCAGGCTTCGACAAATCCACCACTGCTCGGCGCAGAATTATAGTCCCGTAATGAGATGGATATAGCGTCATCGAGCTGATGCCTTCCTGTGTTTGGCTTACTTTCAATGAGCTGACTCGAGCCTGCTCCGGGATCTTCAACAATCTGAGACGAGGGTCTGTAACGGAACGCTTCCAGTTTATCGAATGTCGTCTGTGCCAGCTTGACAGCATCTTGGGTAGTTGTCCATCTCGAATGGCTATTGACATCAGCCGAAGGAGTCGCGTTAGCTACGGGCTCTTTCTCTTGAGGCGGGACTGGCTTTGTGACTGTATAATTCTTGAATTGGGGTAGCTGAGCTTCCTGGCTCTTAGAACGAGGTTTCTTGTTGCTTCGATCAGCGGAGCCGGGAAAAGTTGACAATTGAGACTTTGCTAAGTCCTGTCTGTAATCTTGACTTTCCTTGTCAGTTTCTAATATCTGTGACAGCGGCTTCGTCGGGGCTTTGCTTGCTCTAATTCGTCTTAAAGGTGCCGGTTTTCTCGTCTTTAGTGGCGGTTGTCCTTGTTGTCCGTGGTGACATAAGTCATCCTCATCTGTAAACTCCCAGACTGCCCCAATAGAATGTGATCGTCCGACACTTGATTTGGGTACCGGCCCCTTCCTACTTCTCTTCGCCGGATTTGTTGCGAACTTCTTGTCTGGCGGGGCATCAAGAGGGTAGTCAAGATGCATTTCGAGCGGCTTGATGCACCGGACATGCGATTGATCAGAATTTACCGGTGTGAAATGTGAAGTCGGATAATGTTGAGTATCAGAAGTTCTATTTCAAGAATGAGTTGGCGAGTCAGAAAATCCATTCGTTGATGGAGTACTCACGGACTCGATGCTTCACTTGACTTGCAGGCGAACCTGGACAGCTCCTCTCTGTTCCATCCTCGATACAATGACATCTCGACTATTGGCAGCTTTTACGTCATTGCTTTCTTCGCCCTCATATTCCCTCGACCCCACGATAGCCCTTCGACAATAATGTGGTCAAACCTGTAGCCCAGGGAAAGTAAGATATTACAGAGGGAAAGAGATGAGGCTTTAGCTATGGCTGTCGGAGTTTTATCGGCACGGCTTGGTGCTAGCGTCGACCTATCCGGGTCCGGGTCGGCACTTGGTGCTTGGGCTTGGGTCACATGTATGTAGCTCTTGTGTTTATGCATCCACTTCTTGCTCTAGGGACACTACGAATGCCTTCATCTTTACTATTTACTACAACTGCGCTTTCTCAATAATCCAGTCTCTGACATATCTTATTATCGGATACCAACGTCGAGGTGCTGCTCGCGGAGGATATCGCGAACGGGAAACCCCTCCAAGTCGCCGCGCTTATCAGGCTGCCCCTCTACGCGCCAATATCAACTTTTCGATAGCGTGGTGAGCTGAGCTGCGTTATTTCGAAGGCAATAGAGAAAGCTGTTCATAACCAGGACGGACTAACGGCTTTCCTTCTTACCTAAGTGATAAGCGCCCACTTAGCATCCAGAGGCCACTACCTGCGGGGTATTTGTACGCAACGAGGAAATGTTCTCTTCTGTGAGGCCTCCATATACCTCTTTTACCCCTTCTCTTTCGGTTCTTCCAATTTTCCATCAGACTTGCTCGGAGCAACACATTCAGCTGATTTGCTCAAAGAGTATGTCGGCTTAATGGCAGATACTCCTGGAAGTGGGTGTCATCTCTGAGTGTCAATCCAGGCTGAATATGTGTAACAACCAAATAAAGCTTCACCCTTCAAGTCCCAAGTCCGTATATTGGGCAATGTTTCTTAAAAGCCCCTACAAGCAAAGAGCGACGGTCACATTACACGAAGATGCTAACATTGGGCTTCGCGTTATAGAAGAAGCCGTTCTCTGCTGTCACCGTTGCTGTCGAGAATCTTACTAGCGAAAACTATGAAGAGGACGACTTCAGCGGAATTCCAGATCTTGTTGAAGTTATCAAACTTCAGGCTACCGGGCCTACTGAAGCAGCTCGAGCTATTCGCAAGAAGCTGAAGTACGGGAATGTTCATCGCCAGCTTCGTGCTCTCACAATATTGGACGGCCTCATTCAGAATGCAGGGTCACGTTTCCAGCGTACTTTTGCCGACGAAATGCTACTAGAGCGGCTGCGTGTGTGTGGCACTTCTGATCTCTCTGACCCTTTGGTCAGAGCGAAGTGTAAAGAACTTTTCAGATCATGGGCTTCTGAGTATAAGAACGTCCGTGGTCTTGAACGTGTTTCTACACTTTACAAGGTTTGTCACTTAACTACTGAAGCATCATTATCTAATCCCTTTCAGGAATTACCCCGTCGCACGCAGGTTGTCACTCAAGATAAATCCAAGGTACTGCGTGAAACTGAGCAAAATCCTTTTGACGACGACGAAGATGAAATACCACCACCTGCTCCTGTGGCTACGCATTCCCGCAAGACCTCTCTCATACAAGGACAATCTAGCAGAAGCCCTCCTAATTCTTTCTTCAGTCCATCAGCACCAGTGGCTGCATCCAAGAAAGCTGCGAAAAAGGATAAGAAGAATGGAAAGGGAAAGCGTAAGCCCTTCAACCTGGAGGCTGAGAAGGAATCTATGAAGAGCTGTATTGCCGAGTCATCGGTAGCATCTACAAATTTGCTGAACGCTCTCCGCCTCATCAACCGTGAGAGAGAGCAAATATCGGAAAACCAGAATGCCGTCCACCACTTTGAATTTTGCAAGCTTCTTCGTCGAAAGATTCTGCGATATGTAGGTCTCATCAAGCATCTTCTAAGTTCGTTCGATTAAACAAGTCCATTAGATCCAATATGTAGAAGCAGAAGAATGGCTCGGTGCTCTTCTTCACGCGAACGATGAGCTCGTTACTGCGTTAATGACCTTCGAGCAGCTCGACAGATCCTTCGACGCAGACAGTGACTCAGACGATGAGATTGCTGAGCAAGCGCATCTCTATAAAAGTAATTGACTCTCGCCCCGTTTTTGTTCCTCCGTGCTAATTCCTCGAGTAGTGTCAGTTGAGAAAGGTAAAGAGAGCGATATCTCCCAATCATTCGCGGGCCTTCAGATCGGCAAGACTTCTAGTCCCGAGCAGCGCCCTCCACCTCCCCCAAGACCAGTTCAAGCCAGTCCACCGGATGACGATGGGGATGATCACCAATCTGAGGATGAAGATGATCCGTTCGCTGACCGCAACGCGCTTGCAACGCCGAAAATAGAGAAGGATGAGCCAGCCTGGTAAGCTTGGCGCTTGACTCCTGATTCAATAATTGGCCATACTGATGCCATAACAGGAAGGTTATATGAGAGGCAGTTGTATCTTGTTGTAAAGCTGAAGGCGTGGTTGTCAAGCGGGGCTGGGCATTACAGCGTTGTGAATTTCGCACATTAGTGGTGCGTGGTCTTACATTGAGCGTTTGCATACCATAATTACTTCGAGTATCTTCTATTGGGTCGATTAACCAATCCTTACTACCAGATTGTGTCGGCCAGTCAGTGGTACCCAATCATCCCGTCAGATGCTTGATTACTAACCCAATCCAACTTTTTGATGCCACAACATTTTCCCTCCTCTACCCTACCTCAGAGAGTCATAGACCAGCGACTACAAGATGATATCGCAGATTTCATCAATTATCTCATATCATGATCAAGAAATTGGCCATGCCCACAGACACCTCACCTATCTTTAGTGATCTTACGTGACAGGGATTCTTGATAGTGAATAGGATCAATGCGGCTCGCTGAGTATATATGACGGTCCATTCCACGCCATTTCCAGCCCGTTCCAATCGCAACATAAGCAGTGTAACGGAGACAGATAGATCTCTTGTTACACGATGATTCCTCATGACGTTTCACCATACTTGACAACGTGCCGGGTATTAATGTGGCTAAAATACCTGTGAGCGAAACCCGGCTCTTCGACATATTAGCCGCAATGTTTAAATTGGAAACAATGACTCTAGACGCACCAATGCACACTATCTTGAGATCATCTGGGCACCCAGTTAGATTACATTTTGCTGTATCTGGGGAAATTGTGGGTCAGTCTTCGGCATCTGGGGGCTTGTAGCCTCCTATGGTGATGCTCGGAGAAACACATCGTGGGATATGTTGCCGCTAAATGGGGCAGGTAAGGACCTACTTTAATTTGCCTGAAATGTATTTTGGGAGACGCGTTATCAAATAAGGTAGAATCGGCTGAGAGATCCGAGAGGACCATATGGCTTTGAAGGGTATATAGAAGGCGTCGAGGTACTCCTGTCTTCGCTTGGCGGTTTTACTTGACTCCGCTCACTAACGCCCTCCTCATGATGAAGTCTTTCGTATCTCTTCTTTCCATAGTGGCTACGGCTCAAGCTCATGTAAGTCGACTACGCATCGTTACAGCCTACTTCCCTTAAAGTCTTCCAATTAGATTCTTGATCAATCACTTTTCCGCCACTTATATGATACTGACATTCATACGCAGTACACGTTCCCGAACCTCATCAAAGGCGGTGCTGCCACAGCTGACTGGCAAAACGTTAGACAATGGACGGGTTATCAAACCAACGACCCCGTGACAGACGTCACTAAATTGGACATCCGCTGTAATGTCGGGGCCTCCACTGTGTCAGCTCCAAGCACTTTGTCAGTAGCTGCGGGAAGCCAGGTTGGCTTCAGTGTATCTCCAGACATCTATCACCCGGGTCCCCTCCTGGCATACATGGCCAAGGTGCCAGCTGGGTCAACAGCCGCAACGTTCGACGGAAGCGGAGCTGTATGGTTCAAGATCTACCAACAAGGGCCTACATTCGGGAGCCAACTCTCTTGGCCCAGCAACGGTAATTACTCTGTCCAATTGTCTACTCACTAGAACAAGGGGTTAATTGGGGTTCCATATAGGTGACAAAACGGTTTCTTTCACCATTCCACCATCCACGCCAAGCGGCGACTACCTTTTCCGTGTCGAGCACATCGCTCTGCACTCGGCCTCTGCTGTCAACGGCGCCCAGTTCTATATCTCATGTGGGCAGATCACGGTCACTGGGGGTGGATCTGGGACACCGGGACCACTAGTATCGTTTCCTGGAGCATACAAGCCGACGGATCCGGGGCTAATGCTAAATATCTATTATCCTGTGGTAAATATTGGCCAGAGGTGTGAAAGAAGTAGAAGATGCTGATAAAGTGACAGCCGACAACTTACACTATGCCTGGTCCGGCTGTTTGGCAGGGATAAGATATTTGGGGAGGGGACGTATGGAAGAGAGCATATGGAAGAGAGTGCTTCGTAGGTGACGCACATGCAACGGTCATTTTGGAAGGCTACGATAAACGATGCGGGAAGTGAACCATAGTTACTTCGAGGTAGGGGATTAGTAGTAGACTCTTCTGTAACCATTTGTATATACTCTATATACCTACTAAGTCTAGTCCAACCCGCGAGTCCATATATAGTTGCAGAAAACACATGTGAATAAGGTGTCATATTTTGGGAATTTTATAGACCATTTTAGTCTCAATATAAGATCTCGTTGGCGTCTGAGACTCCGGCTTCGAACCTTAAGGAAATAATGATAGGCAAAGTCCCTTCACTCCTAGGTAGCTAGGAGATATACACCATGTCTAGCAACCACACTGTGTCATTACTATCAAATATATCTACGAAACGAGAATCTATAGCTTAAAAGGCCTTCCAATTTATAATTGTACGTAATGGGTATAGGCAACATTTCTAGCATAAGGCTCAAGCGTGATCTACCAAACCCAAAATGGCAGTCGTCCAAAAAAATACAAACCTTGTCCTCGATCTAGTAGCCAAACCAGGCGTCCGAGCCCTCAGCTAGGAGTCCCTTGGGTGGGATATCATTATCTTTGTCGCCCCTTGAAGTCCTTATTTCATAAATACCGCAACCGTAGACTATACTGCCGCCATACTTATTAGTTGTAGTATCTGTATTACAACTGTCAAGAACGGCACCAAGCATCTCCTCACATGGGGTAGTTGTGACCTCAAAGCCTCCAGCACATTCTTTGTTCTGTACTAAGCTGATTGAAAGCCACAACGCCTGCATCGGGTCTGCCGGCTCCTGATTTGATGTTGAAAACCCAACGGCAGCATAGGGTGATTCTGGGACAACGAGCATGGCCGCATTTGGACCGGCCGCCTTATTTCCAGTGGTCATGTAAGGGCAGAACTTGTTATTGATGACATCCAGCGCATAATTACGCTGAACATAAGGAAGTATGTCAGGAGTACCTATACATGATGGTGTTGGGACCTTCTGGTCAGTAGCAGAACTCGTATAACCGTTCTTGTCAAGTTTATACGGCTCTGCAGGCGTCCAATTTGAACTGTTCGTATTCATCGGCCATGTACCTGGGCCATCTTCCAGCCACGTATCATTGAAGGCTTTGGTATGCGGGAAAGTTTCCACGGAATCCAGTGAGAGGGTTTCTGGTTGTGGGGGGTACGCGAGGCAGAACGTCTGTTGTTGGACTTAAGGTAAAATTAGTACCTAATTAGTCTAAATAGATGCCAAAATGTTTGACTTACATATTGCTATAGCAGCGATCAGGTAGGACTCGGCGTTCTGCCACGCACGATAAGTTCCCCACTGTTTTGCAAATGTGACAACTGCGTTAGGACCGTATGCATAATCCAAAGGTCTATGATTTACCATGGAGATCGATGGAGCCCAATGGATTCTGGGGTGGAATTGTTAACTTCTCAGCTGAAAGCAAGATACTTGTAAAGGTTGATCTGATGAGAACAGCTTACGAATGAAAGTAGGACCCTCCGATGTTGCCGAATAATTTATTAACTACCATCTTTTCTGTAAAGTTGTCCGTATGCTGCAAATATCTAAGTTGTTCGCTAAGTGTAGCAAGTGTCCAGAACCTCGGGCAGAAGACAGTAAAATGATTGTCCACCGTCCATCCCTTCTTCAACATCAGCCAGGTTGCCAGCGCACATGGTCCTTGTTGATAATGAAAGATAGATAGGCGGCCATTACTTACCCCTTCATTCCAGGTGTATGCATTATCAAGAGCTTCGCAACAGGTCCTTTTATCAAGGTCGCACTTATTCTTTACGAAGTGATCATCGTCGAAGGTTGACTCGTCGCAATAGACAAATATATTATTGCGGGGAGGGAAGTGGTTTGAATGCGCTCGGTACTCATTGTTCTGAATGTCTAAAAGTGATACGGAAGAGTAAGATAAGGCTTCGGCTTCTAGCATAATACTATGCTAATATACATGGTCAAAGAAACTTACCAGATATAGCACTTTGGAATACGATACCGTCTTAGCCTTTCTTCCCATTTGCAGTGTCTTGGCCCATGTATCTATATTTCTTGATCAGTCGTAGACCATGGCTTGCTGGAGTAGCAGCCTACAGATCCATGGTATTCTGGAATGCTTCCCCAGGAACCCATTGATCTCCATACATCGTTAGCTTAGAACAACAAGAGTCATGAAGATTAATATAGATGACGACGTACGAAATGCGTTAGCTAGGATACCAGCCTCAGTCCACGCTACGCGTTCAAACATAATTTGTGTAGTATCACAATTCTCGTGTACATAGCGCTTAGTGTTGTCATCCGGAATCTCGTCCATAAGAGTAGCTTTACAGCTGTCATCACGCTTAATCTGCGGCATCGAGGTCGAAAAGGCGCATAAGCTCTGCTCATGTTAGTTTTGTAGTGTGAAACTTTTGTCTTCGGGCCCCAAATAGTATCAACACAAAATATCAAGAGAATCATCTGCTCACTAGAAGCTCAAGAAGAATCTTTGCCAAGTTCATAGTAGTTGGAGGTTAGAAGCGGGTGAGATGTACTAGATACTCTTGGTAGTCGAAGTGATGGATTTCTATAATTATGGAAAGATTTTGGTGCATTCACGAAAGGACGAGACTCTTCGTTGAGAAAGAGAAACTTACAGAGCACAGAATCAGACAAGAATGCTTTGTAACTCTACCAACTTTAGGATCAAGATGACAGCTCTGTCAGAAGGGTAGTTGGATGAGTCTGTTTTTGGCAAGCAGAGCCACCTTTTATTTATGGTATATTATCCTACTAAGTGGTTCAAATCATTCTATACTCCTCTTCATCCATTCTGCGTGGCTAAAGTCTAGTGAGTGGTCAATATGCAGTTCCAAATGCTGGCTCTGACCAATATCTAGAAGTTTTCCAACAGCTGAAAATCCTCCTCATGGTCATGCTCACGGTCGAAGAATACTTTCCAGCCTTATACGAGATGATTTCTCAAGGATTTGATCAGTCAGCAGGTTCGAGACGGTGTAATGTTGTCACTAACCAACCAACCAACGATCCTGCTCCTTCTAAGGTTCGGAGTATCTGTTGTTGTTACACGAAGTATTATTGCAACACTAATTTCATCGACACAACTTGTCCTCATCAGTCGAAAGATTACAGCTACTATATACAGATTGTAGAATGCAGTTAGAGACCAGAACCAGGCTAGTTCAATATTAATTCTGGCGCCAGTGACATATTTACGTTTACTATAGTAAGTACTTCACCTGCATAATTTCAGTATGAAACCAGTAACCCCAGTGGCAGCGGATTCAAATTATTGATTTCTTTCACAGGTTTAATAATTCGGTATTCATAATGTTATGCTGGTGCAGGAATTCAATATAGATGCGTCCAACACGGGACCATCGGCGGGCGTCCACACCTCGATCTGACATGCTTAAGCCTGTTGCATCCTCCACTTCACCAACAAGATTCGCTTCCGCACGGATCTAAAACTGCTCTTCAACCTCAAATCTTTGTAGCCTTCCTCTGCTTAGGACAGCATCAACTTCCAAACCCCCAAATCACCCACCATGCTGAAACGCTGGGCCATACTTTATTTATTCCTCACTACGCTCACGCTAGCGCAACGTTACGAGCCGTTCCCGAGATGTTTTTCATGCATCCCACAAGCTTTGTTGGACGCTCCCGGCGTTGGATTTGAGCTATCAGAATCTTATGGGTGAGTATTATTTGATTGAAAAGGTTTCCTGATTGCTAATCGCCGTGGTCTACAGAACAATAGCCATAAAGGCTAAGAATGGAACAGTTTCCAATGTTGCGAAAGTTAGTCAAATCAGCATCCCGAGATTTGACGACGATAATTGATGGTAGTACCCCAGCTCGAGGGTGATGAGGAGTATAAGCTACTCATGCGTCGTTTGACTGGGCTGGAAGAAGAGAAACCGTAAATAAGCCTCTTTGATATTGAATCACAGCCGCTTGCGGCTTGCAGCCACGTATCTCATGATAATTTCAGGTCCCTCAACTTCTGGTCACAGGACGACTTTCAAGGAGTATTCAACTATGCGGTCCAACAGTTCCGGTTCGGACATTTTACAAGCAGAAGCTCCTCGGAGGTCGACATCCTCAGCAGGCTAATCCAACGCCTTCGCAACCATGCTGAAAAGTACCTTGGCACAACAGTCGACCTGGCGGTTGCGACTCACCCGAGCCTCCCCCTATTGAATTATGAGCTTCTCGATCAGGCATTCGACCAGGCGGGGATGTCCCATCTCCGTAGCTACAAATACTTATACCGACTCTCATCTGTTCATCAAGCCATTTCGGGTCTAGCTGAGCTGGGTTTTGGCATCTGCAAACACTGGAATGATAGCCGAGCATGCGAAACAGAAGATAGAGCAATATTGTGGAAGCAAACTCTGGGTTTGTCATTCACCAATGAGGCTTTGAGAGTCAGCAATACAGCGATCTTAGGACCACATGATTTTCGAGATGTTCATGAGAAAGTGCATTGGGACTTGGGGCTTGAGACGTACAGAAAAGATCCCGAGAACAGTACATTTTGGGAAAGAGTAAGGAAAGCTATTGAGCAAACTCCTGTTTCAATTCGAAAGCCAGATTTGCTGTTGGTATTTGGAGATGCGGCGTCTGATTTGATGTTCTTGGAAGCTATGAAGTCAGCTCTAAGCAATATGGAGCTTCTTTATCTCTTAAATGGATGGGAGAGAGCTAAACATGATTCTCTATACACAGCCGCTCGAGGGGCTGCTGAGATTGCCAAAGTGTGGCAGGGAAGTGAATGGAATTGTGTCCAGAATAAGAGTTGCTCTGACAGTGAGGATGGAAGGCCTGAGAATGATGGCGAAGGTGTCACCTTGAGGGAGATGTATGAGAAGAGGGCTCAGTGGGAGGAATCGTGTGTCATTGGTGATTGCCCTTGGTAGTTTGGCGCGGTGCCAATACTAAATGATGGAACTATGCATTACAAAGAAAAACAGGCGGTTTTATCGGTCTTCATAACTTGGGTACATGACTGCTGTACTAATCCTTAAGAAAAAGTACTGTGATCGCTTAGTGGTGTCAAGATAAGTGATATGGGCTATTGGCAATCAAGTTTCACGAACATGATCACACCCGGTGACACGATTTCTATTCAGAATCGTCGTTGAATTTATCAGGTTGTGAAGGTGCTTTCGTCTCGAATGATCTTTCGAGGATTTCAAGTGACAATTTACCACGGGAGCAAAGGGGAAGTTCTTGTGCGGAATTCGTAACAGCTAACAAAAGGCCTTTTCTGCATTAAATTACAGTATTCGATATGCTATTTGAGTCTTCAACCTGTTTCGAGCATGTAGTCTGTAGAAAGATGTGTTTGCACTCAGATGATGATAGGAAACTGGGTCCTCAGCGATCGATAAATCAACAGGCGAGGATGCCGAGCAATAGAGCTGAAGAGTAATACAAAGATATACTATCACAAGGTTTAGGCCGTACATTTCTAGGAAGAAGGATGGCCTATTTCTGTGATTCAGGAGTACCAATATCTTGAAACTTACGGCATGGTCGCGCGACGTCCGAATCACAACATGCAAAGCGGTGGAAAGCTTGATATATAGTACCACAACATTTCATGAGGGTGATACTCATATCTCTGTGTCTATAACCCTCATGAATTATTGAGTACGAAGCATAATTGTACTACTATCTTGCCATTTTACGTGGACGTCATCTGTAACTGTGACTAGCCGCGCCAATTTTGATGCCACGAACCGTCAGAGAAGCGGCACGACGAAGAGCACGGAATGGCCATCAGGATTAGGAGACATCTTTCTGCACTACTGGTCTCGTGTAATAGGTGTCTGAGAGAATACCATTACATCGCAGATTCCGATTCCGAGATAGCACTATCCTCCATTAAACTAAGTATGAGCCCGAAGAAAACTACCTATTCCTTCACAGGTGATAAAACATAAGTAGCTCAACTTTTGTCATTAAAACACAAATAGAAATATAACACAGATTAATGGTCTACCGCAGAGGTTCCCTTTCTTTGTATCGTGCATGTCCACGAAGTGACACGTGGGGTTGGGCTGAACGCTTGACCTGCTTGAAAGGCTCTGCTGATCACTGCAAGCAATAAAATCTACGGACACGGGACACAACGCTACAATAGATACTGCTTGGGGAAACAAATTTTGAAAATGAATTAGAAGAGTGAGGTTGAGATATTCATCGGGAAATCCATGCCGTCATAGGCTGGTAGAGACCCCTGCCCCTCGGTAAACTCATGAATATGATTCAAGATGATAGAAAATGAGCCATCAACCAGATCAATGATTAAATCATCAAAATAATAATAAAATAAAAGAATCAACAAATTCAATTAGTGCTTGAATTCCTTTTAGAGGCTGCAACGTATGCGAAGTGGTGACTCAGATATCAGGCTGGAGTCATCCTTCTGCGCACGAGTGTGGTGGCCATAATTTTTGAGTCATCAACCACTTCAACCTCCAGCCAGTGTCTTGCCCCGTGACACTCCCTCATAAATTCAACATACCTCTGCGACTCTGCGACTTCTTGAAGAACCAAGACTCCTGCGCTACTCGGCTTGGAGGCAATTTCCAAGGCTTCCTCAAAGAGTCCGTCGCATTGCGTGTATTTGCCACTTCCTATCTGCCTTTCCCCCACTCGTCTGCTGTCCCCATCCAGCCTCCATCACGCCCTCCTCATCAACACAGATCTGTATCAGGCCATGAAGTCCAATTCTACCTCTCAAACAGGTCAGCAGCTTGCCTCACCGCCATCCTTTATCTCCTACTTTCCCCATTTCAATCCGTCCTTATGCACTGCGCAAGGTTGCAACGCATAGCATGGCGGAGCTATCGGTGTCATCTGCTCGGTTGACTGATGCGTTGGCAGAGCTTGCAAATAGGGATGGTTCCGCCTCACGCGGTGCTGAACATTCGCCTCCAAAGACCAGGGTTTGTCGATACTTCAGCTTAGCAGGTATTTTCATTAAAATCATTATACCATTTGCAATTGTTTATTGCCTTGCTTCATTTTTTTGATTCGTGCAACTGAGGGGCTATTTGCATCTGCAGCTAGTGTTGTACAGCATCGCCCGTGGATCCCGTGATTCTAGGGATCTGTCTATCTCTGCTTGTGGGGCTGGCAGTGATCAGCTCCAACTTACTGAGATGGAGATGACTCGAACTATAGTTCCAGCCATGGGGAAGCTGTGCGACTCAGGATTCTCCCACGTTACACCACGTGATGCTGTGGAGGCACACAAGAAGCCTCGAGGACACAGCCGTGATGCATGCATGAATGCTGATTAAAGTGACAGGAAATTGTAGAGCAGGCAAGGAATGCCAATTCATACATGATGAGTCACGACTTCCCGGGGCGCAGATAGTAGCGACGGACTCAATGCAGAGAGTCGTCCAGGAGACTTCGGATTCTGGGGCTTCCGCAAAGAGTGGTTCAGGCCACGGCCGTCGACAGGCTGTTACTCAACCTGTGACTTCTCGTATTGTCTCTAGACCAGTCCCAAAAGCACAAACCCTGGATCCTCGCGAATTTCAGCTCGGCCAAATACGAAGACGATTCTCACCCAAGGAAACAAAGCAGTCAGACGGGGCGACCCTGCTAAGGTTCAATCTTACACCGTCAGATCCGGACTTCCCATTTGAATTGACAGCATTAGATTGTAGTCTTTGTGTACCTCTTGCATTCCCAGAAGCGAAACCATTACTGAGAATTGTCAACAAAGACATTCCGCGAGGCTTTGCTTTAAATGTGGAGACTGGTTTTTATAATCTCGTCCGGGAGAAGCAAGATGCTACTCTTCTGGAGCTGGCAAAGGCTTTGGACCGAAACCTCGAAGCTTTTCTGTCCGCCCCAAAGACCGAAACGGTGAAGCTGATGCCCAATAAAGACACTCGACATCTGTCAGCCTTGCCAGCGCGGGCGGTGCAGCCACCTTTAGTCGCACGACAGGAACAGGAAGAATCCCAAGTGGCACAGTTGGAGATCAGTCACAGAACCGCATCTGTGAAGTCCGCGGAGAGTTTTACAGCTCAGCAAAGAGCAGAAGCTGCCAAGCGAAGAGAGACAGAGACCAGGCAATTGGAAGTGCGAATGGGAAGACTTTCACTATATCAGAAATCAAGTGACGGTATTGCTTATACCTTACCCATTGAGCCGCGAAAGCGAGCGGAATTGCCTTTTGCACTTCAAGCTGTAAGGACAGTACAGCTTTTCGTCCCTTTACTATATCCATTGCAGTCATGTCGAATACAAATCGAGGGGGTGGACCCGGATGAGCAGAAGGCGGTGGCAAAGGGGTTCGAGAAAAAAGCAACTCAGTCGAGAGACAATACCACATTGATGGGTCACATTAACTTCTTAGCACAGAACATTCATGTACTAGCAAAGAGACCTCTAAGAGCCGAGGAGAAGTCTGTCGTATCCCCCAGCCAGCCACAAACGCAAGAAGCAGAGACTCCTGTTGCTAGTCAAAAGGCGCCTGAAAGACAAAGAGATCCAGAACGAAATCATATCCAATACATTACCCGACCTCTGGAGTGGGCCTTCGACAATAAAGATAATTCAGAGTCCGAGGATGACTATTCTTACGACTCCGGAGATGAATTTGAGGAGGATGAAGAAGGGGGTGTCAGAGTCGAGGATCTTAATAGTCAACAGCCACCTGAAACACCAGCTGCGAACCAAGAGAAGGGAACAGCGCTTTCATTTCCATATATCGAACTCTATGGTATCGAACTTCTCGAAGTGGTGATTCTCAACATTTCTATCAAATGCGAAAGGTGCAAGGAAGTGATGGATATCAAGGGCCTGCGAAACGGGGCCATGAAACATGAAAGCTGCAAGAAATGTACCACTCTACTTGGGGTTGGTTTCAGACGTGACCTGATTCATTTCAACGCCATCCGAGCTGGATTCCTGGATCTTGAGGGCTGCATCCCGATTGACATGCTACCCAGGTGAGCAAAGCCTCGCTACCCCTTTTTCCATCACTAACATAAGCTCAGCACATTTATACCGACTTGCTCACAATGTTCTACATCTTACCCAACACCAGGAATCGTCTCAGTTCGTGGTGAGACAACAAGTAATGTATGCAGGGAGTGCCACCAGAAATTTACATTTAAAATTCCACAAACCAAGTTCCTCCGCATCTCCTCAGCCCATGTCCCTCCTGCCATCGGCCCTCGCAAGAAGAAGGAAACGCTCGGTCTGACACCTGGCACCGAGCTTCCCAAACGTGGACGTTGTCGCCATTACACTAAAAGCTACAGATGGTTTAGATTCAGCTGTTGCGAGAAGGTTTATGCCTGCGACAAGTGCCATGATGAGGGCGAGGATCATCCCAACGAATGGGCGAACAGGATGATCTGTGGATGGTGTAGTAGGGAAGGGAATTATAGACCCGAAGATTGTGGTTTCTGTCATGGTGTTCTCATTGGGAAGAAAGGTGGAGGGGGGTTCTGGGAGGGTGGAAAGGGGACAAGGGATAGAGTCAAGATGAGCAGGAAAGATAAGAGGAAGTTTAGGAGGCCTGGGGGAGCTGCGAGTACCAAATGATGCTACTTGGAGTAAGAGCACAATTCTGGCTCTCGGACGAGATCAAGTTTGCGCTGAACCCATACAAGTATTCAAGAACTCTTGTAAAAGTATATGTACTATTCCCCAAACAAAGATTTGCTCGGGCACTCTGAATTCCTCATAGTTCATAATTCCTACGCAAAATCTGGAGCATAATCAGTTCGAATAGTAATTGCCATTGGTAAGAGGTTGATATACTGAGCTGCCAGAATTCTCTAGTCTCATTAGAACATGCCCTTCAACGAGTAGGCTACCTAAGGTATCGCTGCACGTTGTAGCTTGTCCACATCCCGAATTCCTATCACACGACAACGCAACCCCTCACTCCGCTCCGCCGCCACAGAACAACAAACGTCCGCGCATACACATTCGCATCCATCTATCCATCTATCCATCCATCCACCACACACCATCGTCTATCGTCTACCCAAAACAATACACTCGCTCCGAACAACGCTTCTGAGTTTCTTACTCCGCATTGCTAAGCAAGCCTCTATCCCCCTTTCCAATTTCCCGCCCAGTTTCGTTGAAGCTAGATTCTCTCACCCTTAGTCTACTACTCGTTCAAGGGTACCAAAGCACGAAATAGGAGATTGTAAAAATATGATAAATTAACAAGAAGAAATTAATGACCATGTCAGCAGCGACGCCTCAAAGCCACAGCCGGGATGCAACTTGTTCCCTTCCGCGCGCCGGCACAGCGCAGCTGATGATGCACACACGGCAAACCGCTTCTACTCCCCCCCCTCCTCTTCCTCCCCGACTCTTCTAGAAAGACGATTTACACTTCCACTTCCACTTCCTCTCCCAACTCTAGTCTCTCCTCCGAACCTGCGCCTTGCCCGGGTGTGGCTCGGAGTACGCAAACCCGTATCGCACTGCACCCTACCGTGCCGTGCCGGCGAATTTCTTCAAGTGGTGCATTTCTGAAACACAGGAAAGACGGTGAGAGGAGACTTGTGAGAAATGACAAGACTTGAATTAAATTAGAATTGACAATAAAATATGAGATATGGATAATATTATAACAAAATGAAAAATGAAACGCGGTTCTAAAGAGAAATATGAGTAGATCACCGACTAGTGAATCAGACTGCTCGGGACATATAGTATTACAAGCTACAAACTACTCGCTATACATTGTCGGTATATCTCTTGGGTACACCCTACGCGTTGGAAGGCTGATAGAACGCAACACAGAAATTCCTTTAAGAATCGTAATCGTAGAACAAAACAAACAATACCATACCATAATTTTTTACATCTCTTACCGTTAGGCTTAGCAGATCCAACCAACCGCTCAGCCGAAAAGCGCAGAACTTACAGGTAATGCCACTGGACTTGTGGGCCACTCAGCAAGGACAATGTGTGGGGTGCAGAAACAATAGAGCATAGCGAAATGTCGGTGTCGAGTCCCAGGTCACAGGGTAGCTTTCGTATCCACCTAGCCCTAAAGACACACAGTCTACATACAGTACTGCAACAAAGAAAAGGCTATCGGTCATCGCTTCCTTCGGGTGGTGCTGGCTAAATGGTTAAATGCAAATATGGAGAATGGCGTAGGCGTGGCGTGGTGTGCTTACAGTACATGTACGAAAAAGCACAAGGTAAAGCTCCTTTTGGTCTTTTCAGGGAACGTAAGGCAACAGAATAGGTGTATTCCGTTGCGAGCATTTCTCGCTTTTTGCCTTTTCGCTCTCGCTACCGTACTTGCTCTTGCGTCTATTTGGTATTTCTCGCCCCTTCCTTCTCTTCTATTCTTATAACTGGCTGCGCCATTTCACCTAACTTAATTCGCTCAGTCAAACAAATGCTCTCTCGCATTCCATGAATAGGTTGTCGAGCAATAAACTCTTGTAGTCTATTCTATGTGGGGGTTGAAACTCGAAAGAGGTCAAAGCTAAAGGGGGAAGCCCAGAAGCACATAGGGTGCTGAATAAACCACTCTTTCTTTTCATCACACTTTTGGCAACTTCGACTACGCCCCTCTGCCTCTCTTCTCCTCTCTTTCTCATTGGCTGTTACAAATTCCATGAACGGAAATACCGACCGGACGGGAGGCGCTTGCTTCCCCGGTGCATTAGGACGCTACGCCCGCTACATCACACACACCACCTCCTTTCGCAACCCCCCCCCCGACCCCCGAATCTGACAGGACACGAAAAACGTGGGGTGTGATATGCTAAATCCATGTAATGTGGTTGCGCGCCCCGTAGGCTTGTAAGCACCCTGTAAGCCATGGCTGCACCGCCTGATCTGATGTATCGTACCGTACCGTCCAGTACCATGTAGAGAGCAGTCACAGTTAGCAGTAGGGCTCTTTTCCTCCGCACCGTTTTGCTGCTTCGGGGAGGGACATGCGAAAAATTGGCCTTGGAGGGGGTGCGAAGGGGAAGAGGAGATGATCGGCATCCGGGGTTGAGCAAGAAGGAGATGCGAGATACGATAGTAGAAAAACAGACTCTATTAAACCCCATGGAGATTAATTCCCAGCCGTCTGGACATGGACATGGACATGGACATAAAGAAAAGAAAGTGAGCGAAGCTAAGTTGTTGCGTTCCATATTATTTTCATTTTTTTTTTTTTACTTTTTGATTCAAGTCTAGTCTATGTCCTATTGGTACGACCAAAGTTAGCATTGCAGAGGGATATTTACGAAAAAACGATCGACGGACGAGCAGACCGCCACCTGCTTTTTCGTAAGAGAAATAACGCTCGCTCGCCCTAACGCTGATCCCCTATCATGCTTTCACTATAGTCACGTAAAGAAAGAGGTATATAGATGTGCCGTCGCGCCCCCACGCCCACGTGGGGGAATGCTTCGAAGCAAAACAGTCTTGTCACAAATCCTTCGAAGGCTAGTTGGCCAGTTAGCTATTTTGGTCTTCTCCGATTGCTTTTTTCGGGTCTCGGTATTCAACTTATTCTAGGGTTGATTGTTCTTGCGCATTCTTCTAGTCTGGCTAGTGGTTTGGGTCGAGAAAGATGCATGGAGATGGGGAAGAGATGGAGGAGTTTGTGGCAAGAGAACAGAGCCAAAGGAACACGCTCGCAAGAGTTCCAAGGGCTCATGAGATGCGTAGCTGTCTTTTCATACGTGGAAAAAAGGGTGGAGTATCTCGGGACTGACCGAGCTGCACTCAGAGTAGCAGCTTCCTCGTCTTAGAAATGTCAATGCAAGTAGCTCTCTATGACCGCAACCGTTACGAGCTATGGCATTGCGGGAAGGCCCGCTCCCTTTCTTCCGTCTATGGTCAAGTCGTGTTAATCTATTGACGCAGCTACAATACACGTAAGATAGAATATTTCCTTTTATTCTTTATTTTATTTTAATCGTATGCGTTTTCTGATCTTCATTCTCATTCCGCAGCCCTGGTAGTGCTTGTCCTGGTCCTGGTCCTTGTCTCAGTCCCAAGGAAGCGTAACGTGGGATTGCTCTATTCTAGCAGGTGGTTTGTGCCCACTGATACCCACTCAAAACCACATGGGCAACCATCATCTCGGGTTCCGGGTTAGAAATAAGAGAGACAAAGACAGGATCATCGCGTGGTCTTCACATTGTTCTGTCGGTTTCGGTGTTTGGGAAATTAGAAGAGTCAAGGTTGGCTCAGATACCAGACCTACTCGTGGATGCCTTTATCTTTTCAGCGGCGGGATGGGAGCGAGGGGTTTGCGGACCTTCCGGATCTATACAAGGCGATGGCGAGGTGGAAGCGTGCGGCGACAATCATGACAAAGAAGATAATAATCGATGCAGAAATCGAAATAGAAGTAAAGAAGCCGCGGCAACATTTCTTTCCAGAAGGATTCGATCCCCCGCCTACCAGTAAACCGGATGTGGGAGGCTTTTCCATGCCTTGAGATAACACAGGCCATAAACATAGATAGCATTGAACCCAGCGGTGAGTTTACGGCCGTGAGCATGTCCCTGTGTGACGGGATTGCGCATCATACCTAGGTACCTCTATGCTACTCCGCACTTCACCCTGGTGCTTTGGGCTCTTCGTTGTTTCGCATCCAGATGCAGCAAGTGCAGTCCGTTTGACTCGAAACGATCAGAATCGCTCTGGTCATGCGAACAATAGACCACCATGCACTTACTCGCGCGTTCCGTTTGCAGACAGTTGAGTCGCGCGCCTACCAGGAAACGAAACTCAATTGAAGCCACAGCCTGATCACGAGGCTGCGAGGACTGGGAGAAGCAAATCCCACATGTGCCATCACATGCCACATGCCACATGCCGTCATCCTCTCGCCCATTCCAAACGACACGGAAGATCTCGCTCGCGCCAGTTCCGTGCCGGGGTCGCCTGCCGTGTCCAATCTACCAGGTAGAAATCCTCTTCCCCTCACCTTGAGCAATTCGAATTTTTTGATTGGGCGGCGCGGCTGATGCGTCGGCGCTGCGTCGGTAGTATGCTCGGGTGTGGGAGACCACGAGGCGTGCAGGGAATGCATGCATCGAAGTTCTAGCCTGTGGCGCTAGAAGGGAGGAGATGGGGGTAAGGAGACAAGGGGGCCGGTCATGCAGGATGAGGGTGTGGAAAGGTGGATGGGTGTGAAGTTTGAATGGTTGTGCAGAGGTGAGTGGAGTGGAATGGCAATCTGTACCTGCATCTCGTGAGGCTCTGAGGGTGTGCTGTCAAGAGCCCAGCCCTCTTTTGCCTGAAGTCGGATGTACTGGTGTGTCCACCACCCATCTAGAAGGCGTACAGTACAGTCCGGAGTGCAGCCTTTATGCGCGGCAGCAGATCTGATCGCTACGCCTATTTTCCGATTAGCCTTTTTGCTATTTATCGATTTATCTTCCCTCTCTCCTGCTTTCTTATTTCTCTACTTTCTGACGACTCAGTTGCCGGTATTCCACGTCCCCACACACCGGCCCTACGAGTCAGGAGGTAGAGACAGAGAGCCAGGCATGTAAAATCATGCCCACCGCCAGTCTGGAAGACGTCGGTGCGCCTTCATCGGCCATGCGTGCGCGGGTCGCAAGCACATCTTCCGCGGTTGCACTCTTGTCTCTGTCCAGGCGGATGCTGCCGGGGCCCTTGTTCCGGATGGCCCAATGTGGGATGTGCATTTGGTATGTTCGCGGACATGTTGGTCTGGGGCCCAGCGAGACCCTGCATACGAGCCGAAAACGTACAAGACTGACTTCGTGACCGTTGAAAACCACTCTCTTCTGGATGTTGGGAAGCAGATTGGTTACGACTTTGGTAACGGTTGCAGAAGGCAGATTTGGTAGGTGACGTGAATCGTAAAGCGTACTTTGGGCTAGGGCATTCGGATGCCACCTGGAGGTTCGGCTCCAACGTTCTAATGATCTGCTCCCGCGGAACTCTAATTAGAAAATAAATAGTAAAAAGAATTGTGATATTGATATTGGAATCATTGACTAGTATGGAACTCTGAAGCATACCGCATTGGGTCCACATCTCGGATCCCGGAGTCTAGTCGATTCCCAAAGCGCCGGTTCAAGTATGCCCAAAGCGGAGAAATTCCCTACCCAATGTTCCCTCTGTACGTCAAGTTGTGGATCAATTCTCTCCACGATAATGCAAAGTATTCGTCTGGGTCGCCTCGTCTTGTCCCAAGGTGTAGAACAGAGCCTGTCTGGCTTTGTTCGGAAGCTGTTCCGGCTACTGCACCTCTCAGGGCTGCAGGGCGAAAACGCGCCCCAATCAGACGGGCTCCTGTTTCACAGCGCAGCTGACTCGTGGGGAGGCATAGGGTGTACGTGAGTGAGACATGGACATGACTTGGGCCTCTGCGAGGAGAGAATTCCGCGGCAGTACTCCCCGAAATTCGGATGAACTGCCGGTACTTTCTGTTTCGAGAGGAGTCTGAGAGCTGATCATCCTCAAAGTCTGGAATCCAATCGCAGATTTCTGCGCTGCTTTTGCCCTGTGCTTGTGAAACGAGTCAGTGGGCGTAAGAAAGGGCACGTCTCCGTCGCTGTGCATTTGTCCGTGAGCGAAAAAGCCAAATGACGGTAGAGGCTCTCTTACCCTCCTGAGCAGACACGCTCACACGCCCACGCTCTTGCGTCCACTCGTCGTGCATGGCATGGCATGACATTACAGTGGGAGCGGGTCAGCACAGGCTGCCCCAGACGCCCGCCCACGCTTCGGAACGCTTCCCCGCCCACTGCATCGCAGCGCAGACCCTAGAGGCGTTCAGACCCTCAAACAGCACCCCGTGGCCCTGTGGGACGCCCCCGGAAGCGCTATTTCACAAGCAGAAATAGGGATCCGACTCCGGCTGCTAACAAGGTAGGGCGACTTCCAGGCTGGCTCGTCCCCAAGTCGATTTGAGTGTGGAGTGTGGAGTTGAGACTAATTGTTAGTTGCTACCTGACTGCTGGATTCCGAATCCCAGGTGATCTTGCTCATTTGCGAATCCTAGCATTGCAAGGACCTGAAGATTGGTGGCGCAGGACGTGAGGAGTGGACGTGAAGCGGAGGCGGGAGGCGGAGGAGAATGAAGGGATTCCGAGATTATGGTCGACGAGCAAGTCAATGCGTAGAGTGGCTACGAGTGCAAATCATGTGATGTGGCCTACATTTTTTGGGGCAGCCACAAGAGACTCGGTCCACTCTTTCCAACTCCTCCTTTTCAAGGCCATCTCCTGCTCCTGTCGAGAAAAGGCATCCGAGTCAGCATATTGAGATCCATCGCCAGATTCCAGATAAGGTTTGCGAATCATAGTTTTCTTACACCTCCCTTACATCACGCGCCGTCAAACGCCGACAGGATCAACAAGCAAACTGTGCACATGTGATAGGATTTGACATACGGTAGGAAGAAGAGGCAAAATAGAGTGTGGAGACCAGCGGTAATAGCAGTTGTGCCCCAGACAAGAGAAATGACGTCGATGAAGCTTGAAGCCTCAAGCTTCAGAGCTATGTTTATCGCGTCCTAACCTTGCGAAGTGGAGGTGGGAGGTGGAGATGGTTCCTGAACCGAGGCTTTGGCAGTTGGAATGTCACGCGGAAGATCTCTCTTCCTGTCTCCCTCTCTCCCCTCACTCTCTCCACTCTTTTCCTCTCCACCTTCTCCACCTCCACATGTTTAATTCAACTCTGTTATGTCTGCGACCGACTGCGATCTAGGTGTGGCAGCCAGCCTTACCTTGGCTCGAGGTTCCGGATCCGGAATTTCTCGGGGCCTCGTGATTCAGTTGTACCTGTTGCTTTTTTGCCTCTGGATCGGAGTAATGGACTGGACAAGAATGGCTCGCTCAAACTAAAAATTGTCAGATCCGAGGTCCGAAATGTTTGTCGAATCGTTGTTTTTTATTTTTTATTTTATTTATTTCCATTTTCCTATTATTTTGGTCGTCTCAACTCAAAATCTCGTGCTCTATGAATTTTTCGATTGGATAGGGGCCAGGCGAGGCGAAGCGCCAGCCCAGGGGAAGATGAGCAAGGCTGAGTTTGGGCAGCTGGGCCCTCGTGACGTATTCTGTAACATCAATGGGCGGTTCCTTTCCCCTTTCTCCTCGTTCACGCACGCATCATGGATGCAGGCGTGTGCATGATGCTTGTACTTAATGTACCTCTCGGTGCCTGATTTAGAAACTGATGTCCCTTCTCTCTCGGTAGCTGGTAAAAATGAGGCGATATGCGGGGGAGAACAAGGGAACAGGTGATGTAGAGGAGACAGGAGCTTATCGTCAGACACTTTGCGACCGATCCATGCTTATACTGTTGCTATATTGTACTATTTCTCAGGCAGCACTGTCGTAACTCTCGACGCAATCCTGTCCATCACTCGCACTCGCAGCCCCAGCTAGACACGCACATATACGAGGTAAATGACTAACGATAATATGCAACCCAAAGGCAAGGCAGACGTATGATCTGCCATGTACGGAAGTACCGCGAGAATTAGCCCCAATAGCAACCCAAAAAAGGATATTCCAGCCATCACGAGTTCACATTTGGGGGCCCTCAGCTCTCATGCAGAAATCCGCCACAGCCTGTTGGATTGGTATACTTTACGAGGCTGAACTGGAGTGCAACCGCGCGGCAGGGGGGGCAGGCCGATTTCAGATATAAGATCACGGGTCAGATGACAGCTAGTGATGCGTTGTCATACATAAGAGATCAGCAAAACGAGCGCCCGCTCGTTCGCACGCGAAATGAGCCAAGTAACCTCGTGCCTACCTTTTGTTTTTTTCTCCCAATCGCCAATCCCTCTAGGGATTTTGTAGAACGTCGTGTCGGGCGCAGAACCAAGAGTGACCATATGATACGTAATTCTAAGACTGAACCAAACAGAAGCATACGCGTTCCTGAGTCTGCGCTGAGTTGGCAGTCAAATCCCTGAATTGGTCTCAACTTTTGGTTCCTTTTCTTGCGTGCACAGTGGCTTTTTGACTTTTGTACCTCCCACAATTGGTAGCTGCCGTACTATATCTACAACTTGGGGTTTTACCGAGTAACTACACCAACGACCAACGAGCAAACTACCCCCAAATAGGCATGCTGTAGGCCATACCAAGTAGCTTTTCCTCTAGTGCATAGAAACATATAACGTGACGACATCAGCTACCGAACGACGCAAAAAGGCCCTCGCGCACCACACCCACTTCATTTTTGCAGGGAGTGATACATCCGGCAAAGTAACGAAACAACAACAGTTAACGGCCGCTGGCCTGTTCGTGTGTGTCTCATGTGTTGTACAACACATTTGCCTTTTCTGTTCCTGCTTGCGGGAGAGGAAAGAAGAAGGAACAGGAATAGACTTGCTCACACTTTGACGTTTTTAGTGGCGCATGACACCCTCTCTCTCTCCCTCTGTGTCTCTCAAGCCTTTTTTTCGCCCTGACAGAACAAAAAGACCCAACCAATGAGAAAACGCATTCCAGAAATTGCTCAACTAATATGTTTTTATTTTTAATTCATTCAAATCTTTTTTTTTAATTTATTTATTTTAAATTTTACTATGCTCAAAAAGTAAAAAACTCTAAGCTATGTTGTGATATGATATAATGTGATGTGACGATCCATAACCATACATACATACAAAAGAAAAAAACCTAGCAGAAAAAAAAGGGGGGGGGGGGGGGGGGGGGGGAG